>VYXC01024357.1:246139-286114 GCA_013397175.1 Platysteira castanea
TCTCCCCGTTTCCCCACTCCCCAATTCCTCCCTGACCCGTGTCCCATTGTGATTCCTCACCACTTAGCAATGCCAGTCCTTCCCCTGATCCTCCCCCCAGCACATTCTGCTGGTTCAGTTCCCCAACATCCCTGGCTATATTTAGCCAATTTGTCTAACTGAGTAGGGAATAAAAAAAAAAAAAAAGAAAAAAAAAAATCCCTTCCTTTCTGTAGGGAATACCAGCAAAGCAGCAAATATTGCCATGGCAACGAGCCTCTCAATCCATCAGGCTCCTGCAGTATCTAATACATAATCTGGAAGGCAGGGACCGGCGTGGAAAAATGAACGTAACATATTGGCACTTCAGGATTTAATATCCCTTCCCCGTGCCCTTAATTAGCTCACCTTATTTGGGGTAATTATTCAATTTGGGAGAGAAACTTCACTTTTATTTGGCTTTCCCGAGGAAGCCAATGTGTGATTTGCCTTCATTAAAATGCAACTTTTGACTTTTTCCCCACAAACATGCCACAAAATGGGAGTTTCTATAGTAACACACAATGCAGGCTCAATTTGAAATTATAATCTTTTGATAAAAATGAGTTTCCCCCAGCCCCCTTCTTTATATATTTTCTTTTTCTTAAAAAATTTGGGTTTGCCACTCTGGTTTACCTCTTCTCTGTTCCTAGGGAAGTTTGAAAAGAGTTCCTTAAAATGAAAAAGCACCGCTGAACTTAAAATGACACATTGCCACCCCTAATTTTCATTTGTACATTATAAATTTTGTATCATTTGGTTACTTTCTCACCTCCTCTTGTTCTTCAATTATTAAATTTGTTTGCTATGACTCCTTTATCCCATGGGAAAAAGAGAAGTGCAGTGCAAGGGTTGTTAGAAAGGCCTTTATCAAGTTTAGTGATAGGCCTTGGATTTTTAATCTGTTTTTTTTTGGACAAATTCTATTATGGGGTCTGTTTATCACTCATTCAGTATGAGAACTTTAAAAAAAAATTAATCCCTGACCAATTTCAATAACATTTAAGAAGCATTTCCAGGCCTTCTGCTGCTGAGTGGGAAGATGTATAACGTAATATGATCCATAAAACCTTTTGTCGAGGCTTTGGAAGTGGAAGTGGGAGGGAGGGAGAAGAGAAGGGTTTGATTGGAGTTGGGGTGTCCAAAACAGGAGCCTGCAGGAGTGAAATGTTTCATGGAGAGCCAACCTGGCCTCAAACTGTTCCAGGAAATCCACAACTTTTCTGGATAACCTGTTGTTCCCTGATACACCTGACTAGCAGTCAGTGAAGCCACACCTTAGTGGGATCTACCCACTCAAAATTTTTGGGATAAAGAAATAATTTAACTGCGTTCAGGAGCCTCTCCCCTTCCTTTCCATGTTAACATCACGGGCACCTGATAAATTTAGGAGGCAGAGAAACAGTAGGAGTTTTTCTGTTCACTTTCAGGGGGTTTGTATGGCATTTTTCAAGATTTCACTTTGAAACATTACAGCCCAGCACACATGATTGAATGGGTTCTAAAAATACACAGCCTTCACCCACAAATTAGTGCACCAGCATGAGTTACTTGTGCCTGAAATACTAATACTCCCCTAAATAATAATGTTATCACCAAAAAGACACTCAACTGCATGCAAGAGCAATATGCCATAGGAAACTAACTTAGCAGGAGGTCTGGAGATAGTTCTGTTCTGCTTTATTTAAAAAAAAAAAGAGAAAATTTACCGGTACACCATCCAGCAGATCTCAGAGGAAATTATTCTTCACCTGTCATTAAAAGAGCTACTCAAACAATCCTAAAACACAGAGCAGGAAAAGAAATTTAAACTGCCACCCAAACTGTCAAGCGAAAGTATAGGCTTGAAACCTCAGCAAAAATGTGCCATTTCTAAGGGCAGGGAATGATGTTGTTTGTTGTCCTTTGGTTTGCAGGTAGGCGAGCAAATGTTTCATGACACACGACATGACTTCATTGTGTAGGATCCTGGGAGAAACAGAGGAATCCTGTGATGTAGAGAGAGCAGGCTCAGCCTGACAATGATAAATATGTCAGACGGTGACAATCATTGTGTGATTTAGCTCTTGTGAATGAAGGAAAATGGTAATTGAAAGTGTCATGATTGGGAAGCATAATCATCTCCCCATCACTCATCCTCAGGCAGAAGGAGGAGAATGAAACTTCTCTTTGTTCCGTGTGAGAAGTGTGAGCTGCCTGAAGACGTGGAGAGAGACGTGGAGTCAGGCAGGAGTGTCAGATCTGACCTCGTGGATCATGGAATCACAGAATCCTTGAGGCTGGACAAGACTTCCAATATCAGAGTCCCAGCTGTGCCCAATGCCCACCTTGTCCCCAGCCCAGAGCACTGAGTGCCACCTCCAGGCACTCCTGGCACACCTCCAGGGATGGGCACTCCAAACCTCCCTGGGCAGCCCCTGCCAAGGCCTGAGCTCCCTTGCCAGCAGGAAATTGCTCCTGGTGTCCAAGCCCAGCCTCCCCTGGCCCAGCCTGAGGCCGTTCCCTCTCCTCCTGTCCCTGTTCCCTGGCAGCAGAGCCCGACCCCCCCTGAGCCCCCTCCTGTCAGGGACTTGTGCAGAGCCACCAGGGCCCCCCTGAGCCTCCTTTTCTCCAGGCTGAGCCCCTTTCCCAGCTCCCTCAGCCCCTCCTGGGGCTCCAGCCCCTTCCCAGCTCCGTTCCCTGCCCTGGACACGCTCCAGCCCCTCCAGGGCTCTCCTGCTCTGAGGATTTGAGGTGTCAGTGGTGTCAGGAAGGGCAAGGGGAAATGCACCTATCTGAGGTACTTCACCACCAGCTGTGCTGGAGTCACCTGTGTCCGCCCTGAAGGAACACAGAGTTTTATTTTGGATGAGCCTTTCTGTTTTCCATTACTTTTCTGACGGGCGTGTGGATTAAGAAATGTACTTATGGAGTGTGAGGGTGACAAAGTGGGGGGAGTTCAGCAAGGAACAACCAGGACTGGAGGCCCTGGGTGCTGGTGTGGATTATAAAATCTAACAGGGTGATTAGAGAGACGTTCTGCAAGCTGGCAAATACTTGAAGAAGGGAGATAGGGGAATTATTTGGGAAGAAGGAGCAATCTCTCATTATGTGGCAGAATTTCAGTGCAGTGCTAGCAGTGAGGATCAGCAGGTGAACACAGCTGTGTCCTCCTTTTCCTGCAGAGAGAGATGCCTGTGAGACATTCCTGGGCAGGAACAGCAAAAGCAGTAATGCTGAAGTCTGGGATTGACTGGTTTTGAGGAACAGAACGGCCCCATAGCACAATCACTGCCATCCCTGGCTCTGAAAACAGTGCTGGTCTCCCTCAGAGAGGACAGACCTTACAGGTCTCTGCCTTCTTGTTGGTTTCTATTTTAACAGCTCTCTCACTGTTGGCAATGGCTCTCACTGGAGTCTTTCTGGTTTTCTCCTCCATGTAGTTCAAGATATTTTATGATGAGAGGGATGGTGGTAAATAAAGTTAGAAGAGGCTGAGCTGTGAGTAGGGGCAGTCATTCAGCAATAACACACTTTGAATTAATGTGCTCTGAGCACACTCTTCCAGGCATTACTTGCCTTTAATATGGGTAATATTGTCCCTGTTACCCCCTGCCAAATGTTTGAAGAGCAACGGAGGCAGGTGAAAAATACATGGAGAACGTAGTCCAGCTTTAGGGATTAATTTAATACCCGGTTAAAAGGCTTTTAAAAGACATCTGTCCAAAACACCCCGATAAAACCTTTCTCTCATTGTTTATATTGGAAAGTGTAATTGGGCCCTTTTGCCAGTGAAGTGGGATATTTCTCTTTCACATCAAGTGGTTTATCTTGCCATGCTCTATGATATATTCCAGTCATTGATTCTGGGCACCTTTGCAAATAATTTTCAAAGTCCAAGGTTTTAAAAATCCAATACTTCATGGTACTACCTGTTTAACAGCTGTTCTTGTATATCTCAAATGCTTTTTTTTTCTGGACTGTTTTCCCCTCAACTGTTGACCAGCATTCTTTGCTATTCCTCACATTCTATTTCCTAGGACTAAAATCCATGATGGCCTCTTATCTGTTTGATAAGGCTGCTCCAGGACAGACAGGTTTCTACAGCTTTCAGAAACATTGATCCTTCTTTTCACCACAGAATTCGACTCACCTGCTCTCTGTGGAGACAACTGATTAGACATTTTTAATGACTTTTTTATGCTGAGTAAATATGAACTTCCTGCTCTTTACATGTGGAAGCTGCTCTTCCAGCACTGCACAATGGTCATGTCTCCAGCTGAAGAAGGTGTTTGGCACCTTTGGAAGATTTAAGTGGATGTTAAATAAATGTAGAAAAAGCTCCGCATTAGAAGAGCATTAATATTGTGACACCGAGCCCCCCCAAAAATTATAGAATTGTGGAACGGTTTGGGCTGGGAGAGACCCTAAAGATCATCCAGTTCCACCCTTGCCACGGGCAGCGACACCTTCCACTGTCCCAGGTTGCTCCAGCCTGGATTTGAACACTTCCAGGGGGCGATGCTCCCTGGTTCACAGTGGAATATACATTTATTATTTGGGCATGATGAGAAAATGATGTCTCAATAAAGGCTTGAACCACTTAACTGACATTTTTGACCAAGCTCCTCAAAATCTGGTCCTTAAAATCTGCTTTCAATATTAAATTTCTGTGCTTGCTTAAACTAATCATCATTTCCAAAACCCCATGGCACATATTTGCCCTCTGAAGACCATCTCATACCTGAATGTATCTCATACCAAAACTCACCCAGAGTCACAATTTTGCCCTTCAGAAAATGTTGCTGCAGTAGGACCATGGATGGGGATCCGTAGAGAGCAGTGTCCTGGGAAGCTGGGAAGGTGTTTTATCTGAAAGCTTTGTGCCCACACCACTTAGATCCAGCATGGAATCAAATCCCACTTTGCCCTGGGAAGGATGGGACTGAAAAATCCAGGCCATAGGAGTGCAAAGGAACACTGAGAATTTCAAAACATTGGCAGCCTGACTGCAGCCTCTATTTTAGAAGTGGGTGATTTAGAAATGAGTGACCTGGAGCTAATAAAAATAAGGGAAAATAGATATAAAGGTGGAAGTAACAGGAAATATTCAGTTTCAAGAAGAAGAAGTCCAGTGTAGCCTATATGTAATCGCTGTTCCTAACTAGAATACCAGAAATTTTTACTTCATTCATAATTCAACTCTTGGTTATCTCATCCCTGAGATTTTGAATTTAATTTTCACAAAGATTTTAGCTTAGCCAAGGAATATTAGCAGTGCTATCAAAATTTAATATGTTTTTGAAAAAATCCAAGCTTCTAGAATCATATGACTTTGTGAGAGTCTTGGTTTTCATTTGGGAAAAAACCACCAATTTCTGTCCTTCACACTTGCAGAGGAAAGGTAAAGATAAGACCCTTAAAAGCTCAGAGAATGCCAAGAAAATGCTCTTCACAATGTTATATCCCCAGGACTGGAAAAGCTGTCAATCATCTTCCTGCCTAAGACAAGTTTCTTTTGTTAATTATCACATGTATAAGTTCACAGCTCTTCTAGGCCCCTGTCAGTGCATCACTGAGACAATGAAATTCCTGCTTTCCTGCATAATGAATCCCTGCTTTAGAATTTCATTCTTCCCCTCAAAACCTGTCCTCTGCCACAAAGAATAAACTGGTTTTCCAGTCAATAATAGCAATGTTCTTTCTGTTCTTTTGATTGTATGCATCAGCTACTTTCTGCTGAAACAACCAAAACAACACCAATAATAAAATCATACAGATTCTGGTTACTTGTAATTCAGATTTGACCAACGATTTAGGGAGTTAAGTTGGAAATAAATGTTATCAACCTACATAAACAGTACTGAATCAACAAAAATTAGATGTATCGCTTACATCTGTAGCTTAATGTTTGGTACAAAACTGCTTCTCCAGTAATAACTGTAACAACAGAACATGAGATAAGGAAAATACATATTGTGGGAAAATACATATTGTGGGAAAATACATATTGTGGGAAAACCAGCCCTCCTATTCTGCTCCTGGCACAACTCATAAAAAAAGGTAACCAGAGGAGAAATGGATATTTTCAAAATAAATCACTCCCCCAAGCACAGGTTAATGTCTTTCTTGAATGAGTTTTCCAAATGCTTTGGAGTTTTTGCTTTTGAATTTTGCATTTTAAGAATCTGCCCTTTGTAGCAAAAGGGTGGCACTTGATACCAGTGTAGAATGTTGAACTGGAAGTTTGTCCTCAGAAATGCTTTGTGAGGGTGAATAATCAGTGTTCTGGGCTGAGGAGATGGAAGTCAGGCTTTAGGATCAGTTCCAAAAGTCCTGGTTCTGTACCTGCACTGGTGGTGCTGTGTTCACACAGAACGGCACTGCTGCATCACTGACTGCTGGCGTGATCATAAAAAGGTTAAAATCAGAATAAAAATGGCCTTAAAGCCCATCCAGTGCCACCCCTGCCATGGCAGGGACACCTCCCACTGTCCCAGGCTGCTCCCAGCCCCAGTGTCCAGCCTGGCCTTGGGCACTGCCAGGGATCCAGGGGCAGCCACAGCTGCTCTGGGCACCCTGGGCCAGGGCCTGCCCACCCTCCCAGGGAACAATTCCTGCCCAAGATCCCACCCAGCCCTGCCCTCTGGCACTGGGAAGCCATTCCCTGGCTCCTGGCCCTGCAGCCCTTGGCAATTGTCTCTCTCCATGCTTCCTGGGGCTCCTTCAGGCCCTGCAAGGCCACCCTGAGCTCAGCCCAGAGCTTCTCCTCTCCAGGCTGAACAATCCCAGCTCTGGCAGCCTTTGCTCCCAGCAGAGCTGCTCCATCCCTCTGCTCATCCTGGTGCCTCCTCTGGCCTCTCTCCAGCAGCTCCACGGCCTCCCTGTGCTGGGCCCCAGGGCTGGGGCAGCTCTGCAGGTGGGCTCTCACCTGAGCAGGGCACAGGGGCAGAATCTCCCCCTAAATTCCTGCCCACAATTATGTTGATGCAGCCCAGGGTACTGAATAAAAGGCAAAGATAAAAGGTGTAGTACTGGAGGGAAAAAAAGGTGGAAGTAGGAATGTTGCAGTGTCCTATAGCAGAGAGAAGGTTGGGTATTTATTTACTGTAATGAACCATATGTTTTTCTTACATGCCGTAAAGCACTAATTCAAAATAATTGGAACTGCTCAAAAAATTCCAGACTACTCTGGCACGTGTAAATCTGGAAAAGCTGTGACTTGCAAGCAACTCAAAGCAGAAACATTTTTTCTCTTTATAAACTCCCCCTACAAGTCTGAGAGAGCAATAGGGACACTTCAGATTCAGACACCGGAGACAAGAAAAAGAAACCTTTAGGGAAAAGCACTTCATGAGAAACCAACTCTCTCCTGGGGTTTGTCTGCTCCTGAAATTCCTTCAGGTTGGCTTATATTCTTTTCACCCCCCTCGGGTAAAATTTGTGACATCCATAATTCCACAAGTAATCCAGGAGATTTTATCTGGAGTCATCTGAGGTCTCAGTATTCATTATTTCACTGTCTTCGGGAATACATCCACGTTCATGTGGAGCTCACATTTTTGTAACAAATGAAGGAACATCCTTATTTTAACCCAGCTCTGCTGCCTCTGGCTGTCCTCGGGCAGGTGTGTCTGTGGAGTGACTGGGCAGCAGAGCAAGCAGGGCTGGTGTCCCTGTGTCCCTGCTGTGTGTCCCTGTGATGTGTCCCTGCTGCCCAAGCAGATCTTAATTGGATGTCAGTGTCAGACATCCAGCCCTGCCTGTTATGAACAATTTTGGCTTTCTTGGGCCAGTAATGTAATGTAAAGTTATTAAGTTGTTAAAAGCATTTGAATGTACGGGAAGCGAGGCTGGGGTTTCTTATTTTCAGGTAATAAAACAACAGAGACTCCCTGAGCTGATAAGAAGCACCAAAAGCTTCCCAAGTCGACACTCAGGACAATTAGCCAACAAAGGGCCATCAGAAGACTGAAAACGAGTGAATGAGGGTCTTCAGGAGCAGGCATCAGGACTGGGAGATAACGGGACTGCATCTCTGGGAGGTGGGGGCCTATTTTTCGGGTGGCCAGGGAGCAGGAGGGGGTTTGCTGCTGTGTGGTGGGTTTATTTCTTGGGGATCCTCTGGATTGTCGTGCGGGAACTGGGCCTACCCCAGTTCTCTGTCTCCAGCTGCTGTTTTTAATAAACGAGTTAACCTTTTCATAAAGGTTTCTGACTCCGTTTATAACACTGCCCATTTCCCATCCCAGCCTGGAGCAGCTCCCCTCTGCTCATGTAACACATCCCATGGCACACAAGATCCACGTTTCTGCAAAGCTGAGAACTTTGACATCCTCAAAATGACTTCTCCTAAATACACCAACATATTTGGCTGCTCACTAAATATCTTGTAGTACTCATTCCACAGAGCATTCCCAGTGATGATCATTCCCAAGGACTGGAGAGTTCTGCAGAGGAAATTTCTCTGAATCATTTTTTCATGTTGGCCAAATAGATCCAGGGGCACATTTGATTCCTTCCTCTCCTGCTAAATTTTTGCTCTCCTACCTTGCTTGCTGGGTTTTAGCCATTTGCAGGCCTGGTGATGGCATTATTTGGGTTAAAAGTGATCACCAGGGCATGGGAAGAATGAGAACAACAGGGAGAGAAGAAAACAAAAGTTGCAAGGAAAATAATTTCATTCCTGGTTTCATGGATATGCTCAGCTTTTAAGTATTCTGAGATTATATGAGGCAAATTGCCTAATTCAGGCTATAAAGAAATTTCAAAACACATACGGATTTTCAGGCATTATAAAGGAATTCTTGGACAGTTCCCTGGGGCTCAGTGTAATTGTGGTGGCTTTCTATTAATTCTGTGCAAGAGTTGTAAAATAATAACTTGGGGCAAGGAGTGGTGTTATTTGGTATTCATTGCTGCTTCTGTATCAGCTCTTAGGGACTATCCTGAAAAATTCAACAGAACATTTCTTGCTAGTTTGTACTTTAACTGTTGTATTAAAATGATTTTCCCCCTCACTTTTTTTTTTTAACTTTCAAGGAAAGCAAATCTCAAGCACAAGGCTCTGTCGCGATACCTCATCTCTTTCCATCACCATAAAGGTTCTATGGAAAGAGGGCAGAAAATAACAATAATGCAATGTTTTCCTTACCAGTGTTCCCTACAACGAGACAGAGCCTCTGAGAATGGAAATGCAAAATGTGAGAAAAATACAGACTGCTATCCCTGCTGGCAAAAAAATAGAACAGCCTTGGAACAAGCTCTGCATCCGTGTTCCCTCAGTCTCCCTCTTGGTGTGTGGTGTGATGTGAATCCCAGGTCCAGGGGTTTAGGCTACTAAAGTTTTCCCTTTTAGTTTACAAAGGTTTCCCTTAGTGCAGAAACATCCAGAAAGAAATTCTTTATGGAGGAGAAGGGGCAGAGAGCAGTGCTGGGCAACTTCAGGGTGTGCTATAGAGAGAAAACAGAGAGCAGTGGAGGGAAGGGGATTGATTTCTCCCAGGGCTGTGCAAAGATGTGAACAGAGGGGAGAGAGGAGCGCAGCCCTTGGGTGGAACAGGAAGGCAAATCATAATTCTGTTCCTTTGAAACCCTCTCAGGCCTTGAATGCCCTTCTTTATTTTCTCAGTTCCAAGAAAAAGGCCCTGCAGTCCAAACCAGAGGCTCACCTTACTCCATATATCTCATTTTAGCCCGCACCAGCTTTTAAATAAGCACTGTGGTACATTCACTAAGAAGTTTATTTACACCTTGCAATGCTGTGTATGATTTATTAAAGATCTTTTAAAATGCCATGAAATGATCTGAAAATGTCACAAAAGCCTCGCATGAAGTATGAACAAATCCTCACACAAAGCAGCAGTAAAACCCCTTTAGGCATCATTCTGGCTCAAAGAAGTCAGATAAAATAATTGGCAGGACAAACGCGCGTCCTGAAGGAGCTGCACAGGGCGTTTTTGGGCTTGTGTTCCCAGTCTGTTACAAAGTGTTCTGGAGGCCTCTCCTCTGCCTCCTCAGAGCACTCAGAGGGTCTGATTGCTTTCCCCTGACACTTTTTGGCAATATTCCTTCACCTTGTTTCAGAGGGGTCCTGCAAAGTCCAGCAGGTACCTACTGAACAGGGGAGATATTATTTATCTGCTTACACCTTGATAACAGGTCCCTCCTTTGTTCCATCCATCAGGACGTAATTACCCATCCATCCAACACCCAGCAGCACCAGATGGGGTCACAGGATGCTTCTAAGAGTGATGCTGAACATCCACAGGAGCAAAATTACCATTCTTACAGCAGAGAGCTTCTCTGGGGCCTGGTGTCATTGTCCTTCTGGGCCTTGCTAAGCTGGAATGTTGTGGTTTCCAGGCTTGGCCGCACCATGGAGAAATACATATTTATATTTATATTTATATTTATATTTATATTTATATGGAGCCAGTCCAACAGAGCTCACCTATTACAGAATCATGAAATCCCAGAATGGTTTGGATTGGAAGGGACCTTAAAGCCCATCCAGTGCCACCCCTGCCATGGCAGGGACACCTCCCACTGTCCCAGGCTGCTCCCAGCCCCAGTGTCCAGCCTGGCCTTGGGCACTGCCAGGGATCCAGGGGCAGCCACAGCTGCTCTGGGCACCCTGGGCCAGGGCCTCATCACCACCCTTGGCACGAGGGTTGGAACTGGAATCCTTCCAACACAAGCAGAAAAAAAGTAACTGGAAACAACTTTCTGACATAAACAATTCATTCATGGCCGTGTTCCTGTCTTTCTGTAGTCTCTGGTTAGGCAGAGCGAAATATTTCTCCCTTTTGAGTCAATTCATTTAATCTTCCATAGAGACTTTGGAGCTGATAAATTTTGGGTAGGAGGCAGTGGTCTACCAGGGTTTCACCCTAAATGGTCTCCAGATTTTGTTCACAAATGGATTATCCAGCCTGAGTCTCTCAGCTACAAAAGCTTACACCCATTACTGCCCTACCTAAATCCCAAATTATGGCAAAAATACAAACTACTGAGCACGTATTTAAGACAACACAAACCTCTCACAAACCAGAGAAATCAACTGAAAGCTTTCCAGATACATCTCTGGGCATAATTCCTGTTGGATGCAAGTGGCACAGGCAACAATCCTGAATAATTGCCCTGGATTTAGAGTGACCTTCTGTAAGCTTGTAAAGGAACACATGAATCAAGTAAATTAGGCACTTATTAAATCCACAATTAGTTACATTCTATTTAAAAAACCCCCTCAGGCTCACAAAGTCAAACATGGAGCAGGTTCTTTGCTGGATTTAAGCCCAAATAGATGTGATTTAAGCAGTGCATGAAGAAAATAGCAGCCCTTGTTCTGGGGATTCCTATTTTCTTTTGGGTTTTTTTTTTTTTAGGAGTGGAATGATTTATGATGAATTTGGGAGTGAGGACAGGGCTGAATGAGATCCCTGGATGCAAGCACTGCGTTCTGGGGTTGTGGCTTTATGAGAGGGAGGGGGACAGATGGGAAAAGAAAGTGGTTGAACTTCCTATTTGTACTCACTCATCGACTCTGTCAATTTGGCCATCTCTGTTTCTCTTTGGGGCTTCTCCTGGGGGAACAGACAAAATGAAAAACAAATATATATATGTAATATAGAAATAGAAATACACCTGAGTGCAAGTGGCAGTGTGAGGGGAGGACACGAATCCATTATATATTTCTATTTTATTTAGGGATTTTACTCCGCTCCTAAATAGCCTGAACTTCTGTGGTCTTTTTTTTTTTTTTTTTTTTTTTCTTTTTTAATTTTTTCCTATTTCAAGGTGGAAAGTTTTCATTTCTCAATTTTTCCTACTGTGAAGTGTGAAGCTTGTATTTATCTGAGTGTATCTAGCTGGAGAAATTGAAATTATTCAATCAAAGTGATAACGGAGGAGGAAACCCTCCTCTGTTTTTCACTCTCTGCTAAAACACACAAGCGTGTTAGGCCTCCCTGACAAAAGAGCAACCCACAAACCACTTACACTGCAGGGAAAAAGGACTTATTTGGAAATAAATAGATTTTATATGGGAGCTGGAGTGCGTGGTGTGGCTGACGCTGAGATGAACTGAGATACTTGAGGGACTCCCAGTCAAACCTGCTGGTCTTTGTCTCTTGTTCTTGGCATTATTTTTTTTTACTTTAACTTTTTTTTTTTTTTTAATTTCAGCCTTGTAGCTGCTGTAACCAAGACAGAGGCTTGGTCAATCAAGAGCCCTTGATTTTGGTGAAAATCCAATGTCCCAGTGCCAGAGCAGTGGAGGCTGGGCCCAATCTCCTGATTTCAGACACAAAGTTTGGGCTGAATGGAAACTGCAAAGCCCTGGAAACTCCAATTAACTGTTTTTGAGAGGATGTGGTGGAGCTGTTGTCACCCCTCTGACCTCTTTGGTGACTGACCCCCACCCCTGCACCACGTAGAGGTTGTCAGAGTGGCTGTCCTGGGCCATGGCTGAGCAGATCTCAGCTCTTTTTTCCCCAAAAAACCTCAGTAAGGGAGAGAATTCACACCAAAATATGACTTTAACGGGCAGAAACACAACGAGATGCTCCTTATCCCAGCTCTGGGACGAGGTGCAGGTTTTTGGGCAGGGTGACCTTCAGCAGCTGCTGGAATGGCTGGGGACAGGAGTCAGCACGGTGACATCTCTCTCTAACTGGGGCTGTGCTAAAAACAGCTCTGGGGAGAGCCACAGCTGAGAATGGTCCCTGCCAGGTGTCATTTGGAAGGAAAATGTGGTTGGCCAAGGTGCTTTGGCTGTGACACGAGCAGACCCTGCTGCTCAAGGGATACCCTCCTGCTTTACCCAAAGAACAGGATCATTTCATTACTCCAGAGGAGCTGAAGTCTGTCCACCTCTCCCTAAGAATCCCAGAATCCCTGAGGCTGGAAAGACTTCCAGTATCAGAGTCCAAGCTATGCCCAATGCCCACCTTGTCCCCAGCCCAGAGCACTGAGTGCCACCTCCAGGCACTCCTGGCATACCTCCAGGGATGGGCACTCCACACCTCCCTGGGCAGCCCCTGCCAAGGCCTGAGCTCCCTTGCCAGGAGGAAATTGCTCCTGGTGTCCAAGCCCAGCCTCCCCTGGCCCAGCCTCAGGCCGTTCCCTCTCCTCCTGTCCCTGTTCCCTGGCAGCAGAGCCCGACCCCCCCTGAGCCTCCTCCTGTCAGGGACTTGTGCAGAGCCACCAGGGCCCCCCTGAGCCTCCTTTTCTCCAGGCTGAGCCCCTTCCCCAGCTCCCTCGGCTGCTCCTCACAGGAGTTACTCTCCTATTAAGTGTCTTATCCCAATACTGGCTTTTATCTGATGCAAAAACCTTAAGAAATTATTTTCTATACCAAATAAGCCACTACTTGCACTTCAAAAAGCCGGACCTCTACTGAAAAAGCAGCTCAAATGTCAGAGGAATGGGAACCATTGGCATTCATGAAGTAAGCAGATAATGGTTCAGAAGTGCATTCCTACGCCCCTCAGAGCATTTCACATTAAAAGAAAGGTTTAAGGTTATGCCCTGGATCTGAGTGAGGACAATGCCCTAAGCCATGCTGATAATGTAGCACCCAGCATCGGATTCATGCTTTGCTATGAAAGGAGAAAAAGGAAAGAATAAAGGAAGAAGTAGCACAAGAGTGTCAGGGTTTTTTTACAAAATAATAAGGTCCTCTATGGCAGGTTTTTTTGCATGGCATTAATCATCAAAGGAAAGCACAGCACTCTGAAAACCATCAGGAATTTGCGTCCGTGGTGATTTATAATGTGGCCTTAAAACACCTCCTTCTGCTGCAGAACTCAGAGTTTATCAGGAGTGAACAGTTGGGAAAGATCAATTTGAGCCCTGGAGATGGAGGGCTGGATTTATTAGACTAATAACAAATTGATGTTTTAAACATTCTTACTTTACTTTTGCTTATCATTAAATACTTTTTACTGATGATGAAGCCTAATGACAAAGGAGACTTTAATGGCATTTCATTTTAAAGTGAAAATATTAAATATAATATACAAGGATGAATTTATAAGTTTTTGAGTTTGTTTTACTTGTCTTGAAAGAAACGCCTAGGACTACTGAAGTTCTGGTCTTCCTTCTTTAGTAGCTAAAGGTATGTTTGTGTGCATGTCATTTCTGAATATTAAAAATGTTTTAAAAATTGCATCTTATTTCCAGTATTTTTATTGAAAAAATTAAGCTTTGGTATCAATGAACTTAAGACTCTATGAAATTATTATGTCAAATTTTGTCTTTTTCCCTCTCTCTAATGATCACAAGGATGTGCACACATACACCCAGGAAAGTCTGGAAATCAGGAAAATTTTTCCACTCATCTGTTTCTTCAAAATGGAATATTTTAAGGGAGCTGGAACACCTCTAAGAAATTTGTTTTTTGATGGCAGATAAAGAAGGAATTCCATCCTCTCTGACAGAATGAGTTCTAGCAGATTAACTTGGGGGAGAATCAAACATTAAAACAGACTTTTGTTCCTGCTTTTAGCAGATGCGAGTTTGAGTACAGACTGACAGCAGAGTGAGATTTGCTGCCTTCAAAAAAACCAAAATCCAACCCACAAAACAAAACAACAAAAAAAGCAAACAACAAAATGAAACAAGGAAAAAAAAAAGCAAACAACACCGTGTTTCATTTCAGGACAGGAGTTGCCTTTAAGGGCTGACTGCACTTGTATTTCCTCTGGAGATTACTGGGTAAACAAGAATTGCTACCTCAGAAAACAGCAAGAGGAGCAGGACTCATTTTTCATCTCTCCTAACACAGTGATGCTCATATTTCGGGGTTTTTTGTAGCTCTGTAGTCAGCATGGAGTGATTTCTGCAGGGAATTTTGAATCCATGGGCTCTCGCTGCCAGTGCCTGTTCTGAGGTGAAGATCCCAAATCTTCCACAACCTCAGAGGAGCAGCAGATTCTGTTGTGTGTGGATGTCTCACATAGTTACTGCCTCTCTGGGTGCCTAAAAAGCAACAAATCCTGCTTCTCATACTGGAAATGATGTGCACTTTACAAAGTGCCAGCAATAGGCGATGTTGTGATGCAAGAAGGGAGGTGTGAAATGTAAATGGTTAAGCGCATGATAACTTCCACTAGCAAAAAAGGGCCATTTAAAATGCTGCTTTGTACTTTTTGCATTGTTTGGGAGGTCTTTCATTCAGCTGAGAGTGCAAGAAAGAAGAGACAAACTCTCCTTTTCTAATGGAGTTGTTCTCTTCTTTTTTTTTAAAGAAGTATTTCATTTCTATCAACTTCCTTCAGACAAAAGAGCAGTTGCCCAGTCCTACAATACCTGAGGCTGTGATGCCCTGCCTTGCACTGAATTTAATCTCAAATTATTATCATGCTGTTGCAACATTCATGGATTTAAAGAGACAACACAGAAAATGTGGCCTTCACCTCACTCTTTCCCTTCTCAGCCAAAGAAAATCAGGCACTTTTGGATAAAACTCTGCTTGTTTGACGTCCTGTGCTGCACAGCCTGCCATGGTTCTGTCAGAGAGGCACAAGAAGACAGTAGGAGTGCCAACCAGGCAGCACAGAAATAACATTTCCAATGTCAAGCATGAGAAGATTGGATCAAATTCCAGACGGGAATCAAAACGTTGAGTTCCTAGGTCACCTGTCTCACAATGAAAAATCCTTGGACAAGACAGCGTATGAACTTTTTGTGATTTTTCTAATAGAAGGACAAGGGCACATCCTGAAACTCCCTCTCCAGTGGCTGTTGGCTTCCGCAGGCACTAATTAATGAGATCATTATATTTATTTGCACAGGGTCACAGGATGGGGCAGGTTGGAAGTGACCACAGTGGGGCATCTGGTGCCACCTCCCTGCTCCAGCAGGGCCATCCCAGAGCACCGGGCACAGGATTGTGAGGGAGACTCCACAGCCTCTCTGGGCTCTGTTCCACCTTGGTCCCTGCCCAGGGCAGAGTTGTGCCCCCTGAGCAGGGAATTGCTGGGCTCAGCCCCTGCCCAGGGCAGAGTTGTGCCCCCTGAGCAGGGAATTGCTGGGCTCAGCCCCTGCCCGTCCCTCTGGTGCCACTGCTGGGCCCCGCAGCAGAGCCCGGGCCCTGCCCAGAGCCCTCCCTGCAGCCAGGGACACCCAGGGCTGAGGGCCCCTCTGGGCTGGGCTCCTCTCCAGGCTGAGCAGCCCCAGCTCCCTCAGCCTTTCCCGGGCACGGAGATGCTCCCGGCCCTTGCTCAGCCCCGCAGCCTCCGCTGGCCCCGCTCCAGGAGCTCCCTGGCCCTGCTGGGCTGAGGAGCCAGAGCTGGGCACGGCACCCCAGAGGTGCCCCCAGGGCTGGGCACAGGGGCAGGATCACCCCTGACCTGCTGGGAATGATTTTCCTGATGCCCCCCAAGATCCCATTGGCCTTTCTGTCCCCCAGGACACTCTGCTGGCTCAGGGACAGCTCAGTGTCCCTCAGGACTGCCACATCCTTCTCCAGCAGGTCACCCCCAGCCTCTGCTGCTCCCTGGGGTTGTTCCTTCCCCAGGACCTGATTTTGCCCTGGTTGAATTTCAGACAGTTCTTCTCTGCCCATCTCTCCAACCTGTCA
This sequence comes from Platysteira castanea, assembly GCA_013397175.1. Lineage (NCBI taxonomy): Eukaryota > Metazoa > Chordata > Aves > Passeriformes > Platysteira > Platysteira castanea. Next base: position 262,722 of record VYXC01024357.1, read on the forward strand.
AGGTCCCTCTGAAAGGCTGCACAGCCCTCAGGAGAGGTTTTATTTTTGTTTCCTGCATGGCTAAAACATCTCTTGTACTTTTGTCAGCTCACACGTGCAGAGGTTCACCAACACACCAGGAATCTGCTGAAGTAATCCAGAACTTTGGCTAAAATTTCTAACAGTGTTTCATCATCACATCCATTATATCCATTACACATCATTTTATGAAGCTTTCTCGCTTTTGAAGTAGCAAATCCCTGGTAATTCAATTGACACATCCTTGAAGGCAATAGCTCCTCAGTCACTAAGTACAAATTCAATGAGCAAGAAGCAAAGAAGAACCTTTTTGGAAATTTTAGCTCAGGGTAATCTATCCTGGGATATCTTCAATTACTTTTCAAACTGTACGAAAATGGTTTCATGTTCGAAACATTATTAAGTGGGAATAATAGAATTTAATTTTATGGAGTGTCTTTCCTGCTCGTGACATCTCCAAACGCTTTGCAGTAATGAATTAGGCACAGGTTCTGGGGCGATGGTGTGTAGGCAAATGCAGCTCTCATTACGTGCTATTCATTCCAGCAATACCCTACACTCAGCTCTCAAAAGCAGGGCTTATTTTAGGTGGGGAGGGATTGTTGGAAGGAGCTGGAGCTCTTCCTTTGGAAAAACACCGTAGGAACTTCCATTTCTATCTGCACACATCTCCAGCAGAGGAAAAAAATAGCTTAATAGCCCATCTTGAGGGCTTTTAACAATGAGATATGTTGTCTTATTGCATTATTTTACTATTACTAGAATTCAGGCTTTATGCAAGACCTTTATGCCTAAGCTTGTGGGAGTTGCTTTTCCTGCCTCCCTGACCCAAAATAAGAAATAATAGATATCTTGTTTATTTTTCCTATCCTGTCTTGCCTGTCCCAAGAAAGGAGGTTGGTCCCAACTGCCTTTTTTTCTGGTTTTCCAGAATTAAATGTTGGGGCAGGGCCTATAAGGACTATTTTTGTGCAGGACCCAGCACTGTGTGATCTCCAGCAAATTGGCTTCATCCTCAACCTTAAAGCTGAGCTCTAATCTGCACTCCCTTGCAGTGATCCCAGCACTTGAATGGCTGAGAATGTGTTTCATAGGAATATCCTTCTCTTGGCACAAGAGGTGATTTCAATTTGCATCAGCTGGAATGAGCTTAAAATACAATATTTGAATAGATGGAGTGAGCAGAGTTCAAGGAGGGAGTGCCTTAGCTGGGTTCACTGGAGTTATGGAGCAGCAGGGGTGACTTGGGCTCATTAATGTGTTCAGACCTCATAAAACACTTTCAGGAGCTCCAAGATGCCTTACATGGAGGAAATTTGCATTAGCAGCAGGAGGAACCGAATTTATTTCCCCGGGTTCTAGAATCGAGGGTTTTTTTTTTACATTTCTCATAATTTTTAGTGAACTTACTCATCATTCACACTTGGTCTGTGAAACATGTATGGAAAAATTTCTGTTTTTTTCCAGGCAGAAAATCAAGCAGCAGTTCTAGAGGAGCTTGTCAGGTCCCCTCAGCCTCAAGGGACAAAGCTCACAGAATTGTGGGTTCAACCCATTGCAAATGCAGTGTCATCCTCTAAGGAGGAGGAACAAATATCCACATATTGAGCAGTGAGGATGGTTCTGAGTGTGGGAAATCCTTTTAGGAGCAGAATCAGCAGATAAATGTTACTGACTGCTGTGCAGGAAATAGGAACAGTTTTTAATGCACTTGTACCTAGCAGACCATAAATAAATAAAATATAATTTGAAGAAGATAAGGAGAGAAAAAAAGAGCATTTGCAGGAGAGAGAATATTCATATCTATGAAAAAAGAAAAGACACGGAGACAGACTTTATGGCTTTGACATTTGAAGTAAGATCTAAGCTGTAGCAAGTCTCAGGTTTTCAGTTTTACTTAACCTGAGGAACTTCACAATTTTAGACTATAAAAATCTATTGCAGAGAACAGGAAACTGAAAACTTATTAAAAAATCTTGCCTTTGGCAGCAAAACATCAGAGCTGCAGGAGTTTGAGTATCCTTAGCTTACGGTGGTGACAGTGGCAGGAGATGCAGATTATTTAGGCAACAATTCTGGTTTAGGTTATTAAAGTAAATAAATCTGGGTTGTTGTCCTGTTTTTTGCTAAGCCTTCTGTTTTAGCCTTGGAGTCAGAGATTTTCACACACTTTCATGTAAATAATGGCCAATATTTATTTAACCATCTTTTCTATTTTTCATTCCTTTTGTGATAAGAAAAAGTTTGATGAGCATCCTTTTTCTCCAGTGGGATTGAGGAGGAAGTGACATGTCCTCCAACCCCTGGTGGAATTGAGAACCCTATAAAGTATGAGAAATGTAAGTAAAGTTTCTCTTTTTCCCCTTTCTGATGAACCTAGCAGGTGTGAGAGTGTCCTTTATTGTGCCTTTACCAGCACACTGGGTATCTACAGAACCAAAGTGGGAGCAAAGCCATGTTGTGGTGTGATTACAGGATTAAAGGCAGGTATATTTTCTTAGTTCCTCTGCTCTAGAAGGTGAATTATAACAGCTGAATTTTCCTCTCCCACCACAAAAAACCCACAGAGAGTGAGAAGATTTCTTTGATTCCCTCAGATCCCAGGAAAAATGCATCTATTCCAAGACAATGAGTTGGGCTGACTGAACACCAGGAGAGCTTCCACTCCTGTGTTTCACAGCCAGCAAGCTGCACGTTCTGCCTGCTTTTGAGAAGCTCAGCTTGGGTGTTCTGCCAAATTATGGCTGCAGGTAATTGCAGTGGAGGATTTCAGTCTTACACCCAGCACTTCCTGCCTGCACTGTGAAATTAAGCAAGTGTAAGCTCACGCTGGAAATCAAGGAGAATATCCTGGCAACAAAGTGAGGCAGGGATGCTGCACTGAGAAGGTTTGAAAGCTTTTTACTTAGGCTTGGACAAACCAGAGTAAATTGCATCTCAGCAAAAGGTCTTCGAGGCAGAGGGGATAATCTTGAATATGCTCTGCCATGGAAATCTGCAGGCTGCAGGTGGGGTGGCTGTGTGCACTTAATGCATGGGGAAAAGCTCTGTTTTCAGTGGAAATGTCCTTACCAATTCCGAGACCTTTGCATCAAGCTCTTAAGAAACTGCTGTTTTTCTTTTTTAGGGCATAAATCATGAATATATTCTGAATTGTGATAGGAGAAATGTAAGTTACCTTGAGATAACAGCAGTTACCCTGTTTAAAAAAAAAATAAAATGGTAGAACCCCAAAAGAGGAGATTCGCTGTAGAAAAGAGACTTAAAAATGCTTATTCAATCTTTTCAGCTGTTAATAATGCATATGCAGGATTTTTCATGGGCTCCTTGCTTCTGTGCCCCCCAAAGGGAAAATCTCAACTGGCTGGTTGTACTCTTGTAGCATTAAATTCCAGATTTCAATAAGAATCACTTTAAGAATATTTACAGGCTGAGGATTTCCTATGAAAAATGTAAGTAGAAGCACTGCCTGAACTAATCGAGAAACCATTATTTAAACTATTTAAGAGAATAATGAGCTAATAAAAGATGTTTTGTTTATTGCTTGCCTTGATGCATTATAAAAATAACTCATAACTGCACAGAGCAGATCAAACATCTCAAACCTGAACCTATTTCCTCGGGTACCTTGTGAGACTTAAATGATGAACACGGAACAAGGGGAACTGACATTTTCCTTTGTTTTGTGCTGTGATCATGTTCCCTCAATGAAAGTTCTTAAACAAGATCTGTCTGCAGTGTCAGGTTTTTCTCCGATTGAATAATACCAAAGTGTCTCACACAGTTTCCAATTTTAGCAGCCTTTTGTTGTTAAATCTATCGCAGGAAAAAAAAAAATCTTCAAAAGCGATGAGATGTTGGAAAAGAACAAGTAATGTGTCAGATGAATGCAAAAATGCTAATAATGATAATACCTCCCAGTCCTACTGAAAAATACCTGAAAATACCTCCCATTTACTACTCCCTGAGAGAAAACAGAATTTTTGGTTGCTTGCACAGATCTTTTTGGGCCAAACTGAAAAAATAATAAAAAAGAGAGATGCTGAGGTAAAGCAGCATTTGGTTTACCTTCACCATTAACTTTTCAGAGCTAATGAAGGCAATAACAGGAACAGTCCAAATGTGGATATTTGGACACTGCCTTGGGGTTCGTGTCCCTAAGTTCAGCCCACTGAGAATTGGAATGCAGGGTCTGAGCAGGTGATTCGGGTTCCCTGTAGCACCAACAGAGGGAAACCAGCACCTCCACAGGGGAGTTATCCAGGGGATCACTGGGGGAAGTGCTCAGCTCATTAAGGATGGAGCTGACCCGATTAAATGTGGCTAAATTTGTGTTCAGTGGGTGAGACAGGGGGTGTGAGGCCACCTCTCTCCGAAACCCCGGAGTTACTGTGCCCCTTGTGCCGTGCCAAAGGTTTGCTCCTTCCCCTCACCTCCCGGGCTCCTCTCCCCCACCTTCTGTCTCTTCATTTCCTTCTCTCTTGTCTTACCCGGCCCATCGCCTTTCCTAAAACAGTCTCCCTTTCCTTTTCTCTCCATCTAACTTTATCCCTCACCTCTCCCCTGCCTCTCTTCGCACTCTCCCACGCTTCCCGAGGGAGGGGGTGTGGAAGGAGCTGTCACAGGGCGCATCCTCCCGCTCTGCCCTCGGCCCCACACGTGGGATCATCTTTCCTAAGCAGCCTGCACAGCCTCGGGGCAGGGGCTCCGCTGCCTGAACCCCCCGGCTCTGTCACAGCCTCACCTCCTCACTTCAGACTGTGGGGATATTTTAGTAATTAATGTGTGCGAGAAATTATCTCAGAATCACAGAGTGGGTTGGGTTGGGAGAGACCTTAAAGATCTTCTCATCCCCCNCTCATCCTGGTGCCTCCTCTGGCCTCTCTCCAGCAGCTCCACGTCCTCCCTGTGCTGGGCCCCAGGCCTGGGGCAGCTCTGCAGGTGGGCTCTCATCTAAGTGCTGATATACAGGGTATATAATATATTATACCATACATATGGATGTATTTTATTGTAAATGACAGAGAAATGTGAGATGTCCACTAATAAAAAAGCAGAACAGGGTGCAATTCACTGCCCTGTGGCTCTCCTGATGTTCAGACCAAGCTGACCAAGCTCTGACTGCTCCAGGAGGCTCCTGCTTGCCATCAGCTGAGGATAGAGCCAGAATCCACGTTTATTATCCAAACCAGCCCCAAGGGCTGTTCTTTGTGAGGGAATGCCAGCTCAGCACAGTGAGAGGCTGCCTGGAGATCCCCGAGGAGCCTCAGAAAGCACAATCCCTGTCAACAAGTCAATTATTCTGTAGGAGCCTTGCCCTGGTGCTGTTCCTGCTGCAGCTCTTCACCTCAGCGTGTTTTGTTCTGTGCCATGCAGACGTGCGGCGTGTCTGGGGGATTGGGATATATTTTAAGGATATATTTTAACTGGAATTTCCAGACAAGCTCTGGGTGAGTCAGACTAAAGATTTACACGTCGGGCACAGCAAGTCTGTGTGTTCTTCAGGCAGTGCAGCTGATGGCACTTCCACTCTGCAGAATGTGCTTTAGGTACAGTGCCCTGTAATGGAGATGTTCCCAACTGTGCCTACTCGAGTCCTTTCTGAGTTTAAACACCTCCAAAATAAGGGATAATGCCCGTGATTAAAGGTCAGCTCACGGAGCTGGTCATTGCTGCTGCTTTTAATCTTAGTAAGTGTTAATAATGATAAAATATTCATAGCTGTAAACTTATAAAGGGAAAAATTACATTCTCTAATAGAGATAAAGCACTTTATTCCATTATAGACAACAAGCAGAGATGGGGAGGCTTCTGGCAGGTCCTCAGAGAAGCCACCCCTGCAGTTCTCCTGCTACCAAAACCTTGCCATGCAAACCCAAACCCAATACAAGCTCCACTGTCTCCTGCATTTTAAAATTATGAGGAAACTCAATATTACTCAGAATTACAAGTCTATTTCCTGAGAGCTGGTTTGTGAAATTTTAATCAAGAGTTAATGTAGTCAGAAGAAGTATTTAATTCATTTCTCCATCTTTAAAAATCCTTCTAATTTCCTATTGTAATGCTGTCTTTTCCCCTCCCCAAATTCTACCTTATGCCCAGAATTCATTCAGGTTAATAAAAAGATAACACTTGACAGTTCTTGTACTCTTCTATGAACATAAGCATTCTACCACTCTGCAGACTGGGTGTGATGCACAAAAATCTCCTGAGTTTTGCAGCTTGACTTGATTTTAACGTCTGCTGCATAATTCTCAAATGTTGAACACTTCAGAAAACTCTGTGTAATTTAAGGGTAAATTAATCTTTACTCACAGAAAACGGGAGCAAGATTTAGGTAAGATGTTTTGCCATTCCTCGATGTCTTTTAATTAAAATTCCTTCTTGTTTGTTTTGAAAAAATCAAAGCTCTGCTCCTAGGCATTTGTACTAGAAGAGATCAGTTCAAGACTTTCCTAACTATTCCATGGAACAGCTCGTTTTGCTTTGCAAAGCCTGGATGTGCAGCTTTAGGGGTAATTTTTCACCTCTTTCTCTTTTTTTACTGTACATTTCCAGGCCAGTTTCAGCTGCAGAACCTGGAGAATGTGATCCAGCATAGGCAGGTACACTCTGACTGTGAAATTATGAGCAGGCAGAGCTGTTATCCATCTTCCTGGAGCTCTGCTGGATGTGTTCAGATCACAGGAAGGCTCAGTCTAGACAGAGATGTCTGAGTGCAGGGCCAGGGCTTGAGGCTCTTCTGTGGTGGATAAAAAGCTCCAAACTAAAGTGACTGCCCTGGTTTGCATCCTGCTGAAGAGAAATCTCCTTTTCTGAGTTTATTAGTAAAAAGACATCTTTATTTTTCTGTCCACCCTCTGAACTCATCCCCGATGATGCAATCGCTCAGACCAGGATGATTTTCACTTTGTTTAATTGATTGCTATGTAATTATTAACTCGATGCTGGTATGAAACGTGGCTACAAAAGGTTTCACAGCAAAAATGTTAAAAAGAATAAGATGAGCAACACCAGGATGGAGCAGAGGGATGAAGCAGCTCTGCTGGGAGCAAAGGCTGCCAGAGCTGGGATTGTTCAGCCTGGAGAGGAGAAGCTCTGGGCTGAGCTCAGGGTGGCCTTGCAGGGCCTGAAGGAGCCCCAGGAAGCATGGAGAGAGACAATTGCCAAGGGCTGCAGGGCCAGGAGCCAGGGAATGGCTTCCCAGTGCCAGAGGGCAGGGCTGGGTGGGATCTTGGGCAGGAATTGTTCCCTGGGAGGGTGGGCAGGCCCTGGCCCAGGGTGCCCAGAGCAGCTGTGGCTGCCCCTGGATCCCTGGCAGTGCCCAAGGCCAGGCTGGACCCTGGGGCTGGGAGCAGCCTGGGACAGTGGGAGGTGTCCCTGCCCGTGACATTTCTGTGTCACAGCCTTGAGGACCAGCCTCTTGTGAAAGGCTTCATCCAGCCTTTCTGAGGATCAGGTTAAATCCCACCTGTCTTTTTCATAGCCTTCCATTCTTGACTGCAACCTGTCCTGGTGAAAAATACAACTCACCTTCAGCTTATCTAGAAACTTTATAATTCAGTTTTTAATCTGCATTTTTGTTTCTGCTTCTGAACAAAGTTGCCGATGTAACTCCCAGAAAAATAATTTATTGCTGCTTTTTTTCTCTTTTTTCTTCGTGTAAAATGAAAGAAAACAAAACTTTTTCCCCTCTCACATTTCCCTGTATTCTAGTTTTTATCAAAATTGTTCATTTCAAATTTGGTGTTGCTCTTCATTGTGCCCACAGTCACCACCACTTTGTGGCTTTCACATAATTCCTTCTTGGCAGTTTTTACCCTAAAATTATGATGACTATCCAAATTTTCCAAGCTTCCAAAAGTTTCCTGATCCCAAGAATGGTGCTGATTTCTTTAGAAATCAGGCCCTGCGTGTTTTAATAGAATCATTATCCCTGTGTGTTGTCCCAACAACCAGACCCTTTCAGTGATTTGGATCCGAATGGAAAACCACATCCCAAATTACAATAAATGTGGGGACACGCAATTACCGTCCCAGAAGGTGCTCTAGTTTCCACGCTCATTTAGCCATGTTTTCCCCAGCTGAGCCTGCCAGCCAGGGCATTAATTAATGTTCTTTTAATGTGGACACCTGCCCGTTAGGAGCTACCAATTCTTTGTCTGCAAAGAAAGCTGTCAGAGGGTAATTTCCTTCTGTTTCCAGCTGCTCAGGTCTCTGAGAGACAAATTTTTCATTATCAGACAGGAATGAGCCCTCTAGCAACTCTGGATAATTTTAAATTTTTCTACTTAGGAATGGTTCCTTTGCTTGGTTTTTGAGGGTTTTTTGTTGTTGTTGTTGGGGTTTTTTTGGTCTCTCGTTCTCCTTTTCCACAAGGTCACCTCATTTCCAAAATCACTTCTTTTGTGATTTTAGGGGAATTTTAGATTCAAGGAGACAGAAATTATTGACATATTACCAAACTGGCCCAGAAAATTACTTTGGCATGCTCAAACACGTAATTAACAGTAGTCAACAACTACGGGATTTATCACATCTCACTCCAGAAAATGTGCAGAGAACATTTAACCCCAGAACTTTGTAATTAACTTAGAATTCCTTGATGGAAAAGAGAAACACCCCACAGCACTTTTTTAGTGAATAAAATCTGTCCTTAAGATCCTTCAATGAATTCTTCAGCACATCCTTTATTATGCTGATTTTAAGTCCTTTTTTCATTCTGCCTGGCACAATGCAGCACATTCCTTATTTCAGATGTTATAGGCATGAAATCTCCGATTTTGCAAGACCTGGTGGCCATCTGAGCTAGGTCAGAGAAATTCTAAATGAACAATTTTGATAAAACCATCACCCCTGCCCTGTGCCCCTCTGGCCTCTTTCTTGGTAGATGCACAGGCGAAATACAGCTTTCTCTGTGTTTGGATTGTACATCACCATTTAAATCTGATTTCTCTGGTGTTCTCTGAATCCGAAGGTCTCTGATCTACAGGATGTTTTGGATTTGAAATTTACAGCTTTTCCCTCACTTCTCCTTCTTGTTGTTGCTGAAGTGAGCCAAAAGCCTGGATTTTTCTCATGACAGAGCCTCTCTGAGGGGGACTTTGTGCCACAAAAAATGAGTGGGGCTGCTCCATGTAGGAACAAACATCAGAATTTGGTTTTCAGTACTCAGCAGCTCAGCCTGGAGCAGAGGAGGCTCAGGGGGGACCTCATTGCTCCCCACAACTCCTGACAGGAGAGGCAGTGAAAGGAGGAGAGGAAATGGCCTCAAATTGCACCAGGGGAGGCTCAGGTTGGAGATTGGGAACAATTTTCCCCTCCCAGAGTGGTGAGGCCTTGGGATGAGGTGCCCAGGGAGGTTTGGAGTCCCTGTGTGTGGGAGTGCTCAGGAGGAGTCTGGATGTGGCCCTTGGGGACAGGGTTTGGGGTGATGCTGGTGCCTTCTCCAGCTACCTAGAAACAGAGACCAGACAGGAGTAAGGGAATAAAGGCAGGGATTTATTGAGAGGCCTTCAAGGTACACCCTGGGGAGCCAGTGCTGGTGCCTTCTCCAGCTACCTAGAAATAGAGACCAGACAGGAGTAAGGGAATAAAGGCAGGGATTTATTTGAAGGCCTTCAAAGGCACAGCCTGGGGAGCCAGAGGCTGCTTCCAAAATGGACCCCAAGATGGACAACGAGTCACGAGTTCTGCACACTTTTATGAGTTTGGTCCATTTGCATCTCAGCATAAATTCACCAATTAAAACTTTAGCTAATGATGTCATTTCTTCAGTTTCTCCACCTCTCTCATGGCCCTCATTTACACCTTTGGGCCTAGGACAGCCCGAGTGTCCTTGAACAGCTCAGAGAGGCTTTGTTGTGTCTGTCTGGCCTAAGAGAGCAGCCAACGAGCTACAAGAAACTTCAGAGTCACACACTGGGCAATACAGGATTTGAAAAATATAAAAGTTAAAACCTAAGGCATCAATGCCGGTGCTGCTGGGGTGGCACTGGGCGATCCTGAAAGGCTCTTCCAGCCCTGGTGACTCTGGGATCTCCTGCAGGAGCCAGCCAGCCTGCAGAGAAGCAGTTTCTGGCTTGGCCAGAGCTCTGTGCTGAGCTGGGGACCTGGCCAGGAATTTGTGGCTGATGCTCTGTGTGAGGGGGCCCCTCCTGCTCAGACCCAGCTCGGCAGCCTGGACACTGCTGGGTGGGTCAGTGAGTGATGGGAGAGGGAAAGGTGAAACAAATCAGCTTCTGGAGTTTCACTTCAGACCTTGAAAATCCCAAATGCATCCAGTTCTTTGATGGAAGAGAATGAAAACAGCTTAACAGGGAGGAGAGCAGAATAAAATCACTCCAGAAATGAGGTAATGTGCAGTTTCAAGTAGATTACGTGAACATGTGCATCCAAATAATTCTTTCTTTTTTTTTTAGGGTTTTTTTTTTCCCCAGCCCAAACACGGGCACTTAGATGGATGAATCACGGGTCTTATCTGGCAGTGCTGAAGGAAAATTTAAAGTGGTGACTTCTTCTTTGCACTTTAATGGTGTCACTACAACAAAGATTTGTATTTGATGGGACTGAAAAAAGGTCTAATCTCTCATGTTTGGACCTACTGATGGTAGTACTTCTTTTTTTGCCAACTTCTGTATCATTGGTGGCTTTTTTTTTTAAATTTAACCATTTTAAAATGCAATATGTTTCTAAATAACCTCAGGGCTATCTTTTTTTTATTCTGATTTTGTGCTGCAACAAGTCTGTGGTTACTGTGGTGTCATTTTTCACCCCTTCTAGCAGAATTTCTGCAGTTTGGAGATCAGTTTCAACCCCATTTATCAGCATGGTTGAAGGTTTCAATCACATTAATTTATTAGAATTTCGTTGAAAATTGGCAGCTGAGAAGGAGCCATTGCTATTAAGCAGTGGAGAATCCACATGGGACAATTCCCCAGGAATTTGTGCCTTCTGCTGCTCCAAAAAAATCGCCCACAGATGGTGGAGAATATTCAGCTTCAGGGGCTCAAATGGTGAAAGTTCTGTGATTCATTAAATTTCAGTCGCTTCCCTGAAGGTCTCAGTAAGTTGTGACAATCAATAAATTTACCCCAGGGCCCAGTTTCAGCTCTAGAGTAAGAGTTGTCTTTGGTGTATTTGGTTAAGTTGTAAATGTTTCGGTCTGGGCTGAAATTTTTAATCAGGGAATGATTTCTGTGGAAATGTTTTGCACGGAGCTTTGCTCGCACAGTTTCCTGTGGCTGTGCAGCTTTTTGTTAAATCTCGTTTTGCTACTACAAAGTTACACCCTCCTTACTCTAGATGTGATACAAATAACTCCCTGTGTAACTCTCCCAAGCAGAATGGGTTGAGTTGCTGGGTTTTTTTCAGTTTTTAATGGATGTCTCTCAGAATTTACATCATTTGATTTTTTCATTTTACCCATCCCCACGTAAAGTTGTTCCATAGAGGAATAAGAGGGACAGTTTGATGTAAAAAATGCATTCATAATCCCTTTCAGAGCTTAATTTAATACTGTTTTCTCCCGTCTGCAATAGTGCAAATTCCTCATTTTAAGTTCCTTTTGCACTTCCTGGGATGATGTGCTGCTGACTGTACAATGACTGTACAATGACTTTTTGGCTAAACCAAATTATTAGCGGTCTAAAATCCTTGACAAAGTCTGCTCAGCTGCTTGCCAGCCTTAATTACAGATTTGGGAGGTAATAATTTATGGATTTCGGCAGTGACAGAGCAAAACCTCTGCAGTCAGGGCAGGAATTGCACACCTGCCTCAGCAGCTGCTTGAATGCCACTGGGATTGTTTGGAGGTGGCATCACGAGGAAGGGCAGGAGGGCTGGTGTTGATAGAACACTTCCACTAGGGATAGATGCTCCTGAAAGGACAAAACTCCATGAAATGATGAGGAGCAGGTGCAGGTGGATGTGGGAAGGGATGAGGAGAGGCAGGGAACACACCTTGGAGTTTTTATCCCAGGTTGTGCACAGAGACCAGTCCAGCTGATTCAGAATTATAAAGGGTGATTTGGGGTTTTTTTCCCCATCAATTTGGGCTTTTTCTGCTCATCAGGACAGCTCCAGACAGACTGTGTGATGACAATCTTCTGTGTGCTGTTTGAATATATAATAGGAATAGGATCCAGCAACATGTGCATACGTGGTGCAGAACAAAATGTTCTGCAAACCTTGACAGAAAAGTCTGTGTCCTTGCCAGAAATAAATACCCTTGAAAGACATAAAAAGCTGTTAATTTGGGTACAGTCTATCAGGAGGGGAAATTGAGAGGTGAGACAGGGGAGATTTTGTGGCCTCTATTACCTTTTACCATTTTTTTTTTAAATAACCCACCAAGATCCCCAGTCTTCTTTTAGGAGGAATTGCTGAGCTTCCTGCAGGGAATTCATTCATCCCAATCCTTGTGAATTATTTAACTCCTTCAGGGCTGCTCAAAATGTTATTTTGCTTTTACTTTGATTGGAAAAGGCACATTCTTTTACCTTCTACTTGTGGTTTCTTTTGGCTGTTCTTTCACACCCTGCCAGCCTGGTGAGCACTGTGCAAATTATAAAAATCATTGATCTGCTTGCAGCACAGATGGAAACTGGTGGAAAATTCATCCAGGCAGGTGCTGGCACTCAGAAATAAAATGGGAGTCAATGTCCAGCCAGCTCTGAAAGCACCTTGTGGGACACACCTACTTATTTTGGCACCTAAACACCTCAAAACCCAGCTGTCCCTCTTTTATTTTAAACAGTAAAGACATGCAGATTGAATTTCTCTAAATGATAATGTATAAGAACCATGCAAAGGTTGTATTGCTACTCTTGTCAGCACTAAAATACTAATTTTTCAAAGCAACACCTTTCATCTGCGCTGTGAGCAACACCAAGCGTGCCCAGGCAGTGCTGAAAAATGAGTTTGAAACATGTTTTGAGAGGTTTTCAGGCTTTTGTTGCACTCTGTGTGTTACATATTTAATTCTACGAGCTGTATTTACTTGAGGATCCCTGTACCTGGGTGATAATGCTTCACATTTTAGTGGAAATTACTTCAGGAGCTGTAATAAAAGCTATTACCTCTGTGGCAGCTCCGCGTGTCCCAAATGAAATGAGGTGTCATATTAGGGAATTTTTTGGAGTGGATGTGTCTGTCCCAGGCTGTCCTGTCAGGAGAGCTCTGCCAACACCTTCTCACATCTCCAAGAGGTGCAAAAATTGCCAATAAAACCATGCTACAGCCTTGACCAGTGTTCTTTGCCATCCCCCTTCAGCGTGTACTGGGAAAATCGCATCCCGAATTCCCGTGTTCAGCATTCCTCAGCAATCACCCAGCACTGTGCCCTGCACTTCTCTTGCTCGTTGGAAAAAAAAATCATTAGGTTAAAACATTGATTTTTTCCCAAGCTGGACAAATTAAAATTTAATTGTAGCAAATGTCAGCAATGCTCCCTTCTAAGCAAAGATCTCAGAGGTAAAATGGGCTTTTGAAATATCTGTTTTATTTTTGCCCCAAACTCATCTCTTTAGGCTCTGAGACAAATATCTGAACTGGCTGGAGTAGAAACCAATCCATAGAGCCTTTCCACGAGAGCCCCAAGGTTTCCAATTGTGTCTAAAACTAAATGAACTGATTGGGATTACGGACAAATCATTCCATTTGGATAAAATAGGGGCCTACATTTTTTCCAAATTTTGGTTGTTTTTTTTTTTTGACCTCTAGTCCAAAGACAATTGCACTGAGACCTGTCTTCTATCCCAAAATCTTGTACCCATTTTCTAATCAGTGGTATGAAAAATCCTAATTCTTTTATCTTTTTGGATGTAGAGAGAGCCACAGTGCTGGAACTTATCTAGCAAATATAGTTAATTTTCTTTTAAATAAATAGAATTATAAGTGTCTGAAGAGAAACTTTTTGCAGTTTTCCTATCTTTCCTTTGGGGAGATCAATTTTGTATATTAACCTGTATTTTTTTTCTTTTTTTTAGGAACTCTCGGTGCTTTATAAATACTTTTTTAAAAGTTCTCCTGTCTTTGAAGAAAGGAGTTAGACATGGATGGTGCCATCACGTTTAGGAGTGGTTTATGTGCAGATTTTTTAAGCCTATGAGGGTAAATTGCTTTGCAAAGTGAGATGGATATTTTACTTTGGTCAAAATTATGATGCATCCCCTCAGAATACAAATTGCTTCTTGTCTGCAAAGGGGAAAATCTCTTCCTTTTTTTTNTGACTCCGTGTTCTGGTTTCCCTTTTATTGCTGTTTGGGATTGATTTTTCCCAGCCCGTGCTCTTGTGTTTGCCTGTGTTGTTGTTTTCTGGCTGGAGCTGAGGTTATTCTTTTATTTTGGTTAAAACTGAAGGATTACATCTGACTCGCCTGGCATGTGGAGCTCCAGAATTCCAGGGATTTAAGTTATTTGCCACTGCACCACTCTCTACTAATTTAACTTCCTCCTTCCAGTCAGGCTGAAGAGGGAATTAAAAGTTGGCAGAGTCCACGACTTTAAACTAACTCGTGCACTAACTTGATAAATAATTCTGACAAATCCTTGTCTCCTGCCTACTAATCCCCTTTTTGTGGGAAAAGAACATGCATTTTACAGCTTAGAATTGCTATAGCAATGGGAAGGAGAGACATTTCTCAGCCTGGGTGGTTTCTCACGTGTCAGTTTTCTTGCTGCCTGCAGAATTAAGGCCAGAGTGAATTGTGTTCTGTGATTTTTGCTTGTGGATGAGTGAGTATTTTCTTTTCCTTCCTGGCTGTTAACATATTACTTTGTTTCTTCTCTAATCTGCTGACTCAGAATACAAGGGAGTAAACAGATGTTGCAAGGGTAGGCTTTGATTTATTTATGTTTTGTGGCNTTTTTCTTGTCTGCAAATGGGAAAATCTCTTCCTTTTTTTTTTTCTAGAGGATTTTGCTGCTTTTCTCTTTTAGAAGATTTTTACTCTGATTTTTCTAGATTTTATATTTTTTGTTTACCTACTACTTTGTCAAGGAAAAGAAAAAGGATCAATTATCACAATTGGCAATCAAGAAATCATTGATTGGAAACAAAATATATTAAAATAATACCTGAGAAGTCCTTCTGAATGAATTTAAGGCAGGAGGAAACACCCACAAAATCAGTGACAACCTATAATCAGTGATTTCCTCTTCTTAGGTCACATTGGCTATTTTTTGGTCACATTTATTTTCCTCTCATGGTCAGTCTTCTTGGGGTTCGGATGTACCATTCATGGACCAATTGGTAGATTAAAGAATAAAATAATAATAATGATGATGATGATGATGATGATGATGATGATGATGATGATGATGATGATAATAATAATAATAATAATAATAATAATAATAAAATTATTGACTCCATGTTCTGGTTTCCCTTTTATTGCTGTTTGGGATTGATTTTTCCCAGCCCGTGCTCGTGTGTTTGCCTGTGTTGTTGTTTTCTGGCTGGAGCTGAGGTTATTCTTTTATTTTGGTTAAAACTGAAGGATTACATCTGACTCGCCTGGCATGTGGAGCTCCAGAATTCCAGGGATTTAAGTTATTTGCCACTGCACCACTCTCTACTAATTTAACTTCCTCCTTCCAGTCAGGCTGAAGAGGGAATTAAAAGTTGGCAGAGTCCACGACTTTAAACTAACTCGTGCACTAACTTGATAAATAATTCTGACAAATCCTTGTCTCCTGCCTACTAATCCCCTTTTTGTGGGAAAAGAACATGCATTTTACAGCTTAGAATTGCTATAGCAATGGGAAGGAGAGACATTTCTCAGCCTGGGTGGTTTCTCACGTGTCAGTTTTCTTGCTGCCTGCAGAATTAAGGCCAGAGTGAATTGTGTTCTGTGATTTTTGCTTGTGGATGAGTGAGTATTTTCTTTTCCTTCCTGGCTGTTAACATATTACTTTGTTTCTTCTCTAATCTGCTGACTCAGAATACAAGGGAGTAAACAGATGTTGCAAGGGTAGGCTTTGATTTATTTATGTTTTGTGGCAGGGAAAAGGTGTGGTGGCTCCCAAGCAGCACAAGCAGGAAAAGCCCCAGACAGTTGGGATTTACACTTTTAAAAAGATGTGAAAAACCAGGAGTAGAGCCCTGGAAATCAAAGGTTTCATTCTTCCTGCTCCCATTTCAAATAACCTTTCAAATTAGGCTGGTTTTTCTCCTATGATATCAATGTCTCAGCTTTTGCAGTCAGCTCTGTCCCAGCCTTTTTGGAGTGACCTCAGGAACAGGCACAGACTGTGGTGGAGGCCAGCCCGCACTCAGAGGCTGAGGAGAATATTTATTCCCTCAGAACTAAGCTAATGTCCTAGAAATGGCAAAAGAATCGAAAAGAAGCGCTTGAGGAACCTAAGGACTAATACATAACGCAATTAGGTGAAGGGGTTTATACCCCTGGGCATGTGCAGGTCTTTTTGGCCAGCTCTTAGTCTTAAAAAGTCCAGTGCCAGAGCCAGAAAAGACGAAGGAGTCTGTGGATTCCGTGTTCAAGGTTGGTTATTCTTCCTTATCTCTCAGTTTCTGGAGTTTCCCGCTGCAGAGGCTGAGTCCACACTGAACCACCACAGGGACTGCCCCTAACTGGGAGGTTCCACACTTTTTGTACTCGTTCTCTGACCCAACCATCTCTCACAACATATTATTATTTATCAATTTTTACCAATTAATTTCTATCTAATCCAGACATGTCATTTCTACCTCAGTTTCCCTCCACCAATTATTTCTACCATCGTCACAGCAGAAAATGGAGGAGAGAGAGGGAACAAGAAGGAGAAGAGGGCAACGCCCTAAGCCCTCCATCTTGCCTCCTCAGTCCTCATTCTAAAAACCTGAATTCTACATTTTCACCCTGTGATAAACTAAACTACTATCTATTTCACCCTTGTGGCTTGCAGTTCCTCCTGCAATGTTGGCAATCTTTCCCATGGACGGAGGTCCAAGACAGAGTCCTGGGCTCTCTGCCAGGGTCCCAGATCCCCCTGGTGGGGTTCCAGACCCCCCTGGGCAGCCAGAGGAATACTCTGGACTCCCACAATTAGGGATTTTCTGTTCTCTGCAAACAGCTTATCACAGAATCACAGATTCACCAGGTTGGGAGAGACCTTCAAGATCACAGAGCCCAACCCCTGCCCTAACACCACCTCAACTAAACCACGGCACTGAGCCCCATACCCAGCCTTATCACCAAACCGGTCAGGATGCTGAGATAAAGAAGTGATAAAATAAATTCCACGCACTTCCCCGACCTCCATGGACAACCCGTGGCAGGCCCCAGTCTCCCTCAGAGTAAAAAAAAGTCTTTCCTGGTATCCAGACAAAGCCTCCCGTGGTTCAGGTTGTGAAGAGCACCTGGGACCACCCCCTTTGCACCCTCTTTTCAGGTGTTCACAGACATCGACAAACCCTCCCTGAGTTTCTCCTCTCCAGGCTGAACACACCCAGCTCTCCCAGCCTTTCCTCAGGGAAGGAGTTCCAGTCCCTTTTCCAGCCCTTCTCTGGACTCTTTCCAGTGTGCCCATGTCTTTCTAGGACTGAGGAGCCCAGAACTGGATGCTGCTCTTCAGGTGTGCTGAGAAGAGGGAAATTCTCATTTCTTCTCTCCCACCCACCAGGAGCAGCACAAGTACTGCTCAGCACAACTTTCCCACAGGCCTCTCTCTACCCCTTTTTTCCATTTATCCTTCTCAGATCAAGAACAGCTTTCATACAGCTCTCCAATTTGGAGTAATAAGCTTTGACTTTGCTCCAGAGCAGCTCTGGGCCAGCTCTGGCGTGGCAGCATCCTCCAGCCAGCCCTGACTGAGAGCAGACCATGTTTTTAATGCAGTCATATTTACACTCCACACACTCAGAGCTGATCCAAAGCCATTTGAAACCAGCGGGAAGCTTTCTCTTGGCTTCAACGGGACCTTGATCAGGCCCTTAATTAGCTGTACTTCCATTATGGCTCAGCAGGAGCCTGAAGGCAGAGCCTTGTACATTCCTGTCTCTTTTTTTCTTTCCTTTTCTCTGTTACTGAAACACGGAGTGACGAACTAAGGTACAGTAAAAAGGTGGGGTTTTTTCCCCTTCATGACTTCACTGAAATCCACAGTTCCTTTTGGTTTTCCTTTGTTTGTTCCCTCCCACAAGAAGCACATTAATTACCTGCTTTTTCAGCCTTTCTACTTCCACTTAAAACAACCTTACTGAAAAGGGCTGCTGGCAAGAGGGAACCTGGATCCAGATTTAAGCTAAAAGCAGCTTAATCTAGAAAACCATGAGGGTGATACCAGTTCTGCTACCCTACTTTGAGAAGTAACATCGAGCCTCATGAGCCTAAAATTCCTAGTGCAAGCCTGTGGGTGTTTGGAGTGCAACTCAGGCTAGAAAGTTCTAGCAGAGTACAATCTGCAGCACTGCAATCCCACACAGCTCTGCAGAGCTCGCTCCAGGAGTGAGGATTATTGCTGAAAAAGCTTTGGAAAAGCAGAGGTGAATGTACCCTAAACTGCACTGAAACAAATAATTGCAGATGTAATTCAAAATGTACATCATAATATACAGGCTGATGGCTTTTTTTATTTCTCACCTCTTGGAGTTCAGCCACCCCTAAGTTAAACCTGTAGTGGTTCATCCTGTCT
Organism: Platysteira castanea; assembly: GCA_013397175.1. Lineage (NCBI taxonomy): Eukaryota > Metazoa > Chordata > Aves > Passeriformes > Platysteira > Platysteira castanea. The sequence goes on from VYXC01024357.1 coordinate 281,376, forward strand.
GTCACTACAGGAAATTGGGATGAAAAGTACCTGTTTTGCTCCCTCCTGAAGATGGCACAGGGAATAATCCTCTGGAGGTGTCTGTCTCCTTTAATTGGTGAGAAAGGGTACCCAGACAAGAGGCCCAACCTAGAAATTTAACTTTTTGATTAGAACAAGCCCTCCCTTTCACTGTGTGCAGTAAATATTCTCCATTTGTCCAGTTCTGGGCTTCTCACTTTGAGAACAATATTGAGGGGCTGGAGCGTGTCCAGGGCAGGGAATGGAGCTGGGAAGGGGCTGGAGCCCCAGGAGGGGCTGAGGGAGCTGGGGAAGGGGCTCAGCCTGGAGAAAAGGAGGCTCAGGGGGGCCCTGGTGGCTCTGCACAAGTCCCTGACAGGAGGGGGCTCAGGGGGGGTCGGGCTCTGCTGCCAGGGAACAGGGACAGGAGGAGAGGGAACGGCCTCAGGCTGGGCCAGGGGAGGCTGGGCTTGGACACCAGGAGCAATTTCCTCCTGGAAAGGGAGCTCAGGCCTTGGCAGGAGCTGCCCAGGGAGGTTTGGAGTGCCCATCCCTGGAGGTGTGCCAGGAGTGCCTGGTGGTGGCACTCAGTGCTCTGGGTTGGGGATAAGGTGGGCATCAGGCACAGTCTGGACTCAGTGATCTTGGAGCTCTTTTCCAGCCTCAGTGATCCTGGGTTTCTGTGATTCCCTGAGCCGAAGCTCATCTCTCTCTGACACGGGCTCCAGAACAGGCCGGGGTACTGCAGGCTGCCTGGGGGAAACATGAGGACAGAGCTGGAGAGAACAGACACCTTTGTCACTACAGTGTAAACTCGCCATCTCCACTCTTGGAAAGCTCCCAGTGTCTCCCTGGCGTTATCAGTTCTGAGTGCAAGGACTGGCAGTGTGTTTCACCCAGCAGAAAACCACCTCACCCCCCAAATCCATATGCACCGTGGTATTTGAGGCACAACCCGTGAAAGCAGGGAGGGATCCATCTGGCCCAGCATTTATGGGCACTGCATTTTTACTGTCACTTTTAAAAAAGTTACGTTTACACCCACCTCCAGGCGAAGTCCCTGCGTATGCAGCTCTGTGCTAAAAACATTCCCTTTCCCAGCTGGAGAACCTGCTCCTGCCTTCCCAACCTCTCCAGCTATTCTTTCATGTTGCTGGTGCAGAGCAAGATGCTGAAAACGTCTGCATGTCTGTGTGTCTTTGGGGAAGGTGAGGAGAGGCCACTGCTGAGGCTGAAGTGCTTGGAAAAGAATTTTTATGACACGGAATGCAGAATCACAGAATCACAGGAGGGTTTGGGTTGGAAGGGACCTTAAACATCATCTCATTCCCACCCCCTGCCCTGGGCAGGGACACCTTGCACTACCCCAGGGTGCTCCAAGCCACATCCAACCTGGCCTTGGACACTTCCAGGCATGTGGCAGCCACAACTTTTTTGTGCCAGAGCCTCACCACCCTCACAGAGAACAATTCAAAATAAATAGCCACTACCTGAAATTTGAATCTAAAAACTGACATAAGAAGACATCTTTTGATAATTGCATCTAATTGACCTAACAGACATATTTATTTATGTGTGGCATAAAATACATTTTTAAAACTCAGGCTTAATCTGGCGCTTCATCTGCCACCCTTTCTCTCTGATCCCATATTGCCTGCTTTCCATAAATAATAATACCCTGCTCTTTTCCTGCTGACTAAGGACACTGCCTCTTGTGAAAGGGCTTTCATGCTGCTCCTTATCTGATAACACCACGGAGGAATCCTGGATGAAAAGAGAGAACTTTTCTATTGTTTCAAGCCTCAGGAATTTGCAGGTAATTCTACTGCTGTAAATTCCACTGTGTACAATTGTTATACCTAAAAAAAAGCAGACATCAACCTGCACTTCGAGGGTGGAATTGCAGTTTGAGCTGTGCTAATTATTTCTTATTAAGATGTGTGAGCAGGCAGGGGGAGACTCAGGGACAGAAAACAGCTGGAAGTGCTACCCTTGACCCGCACTAAATTATCTGTGGAGAGTTTTATGGACTCCATAAAACTTCCCTGGTCTTTGAGGGATGTGGTGCTTTCCTCTCCAAAAGCAGAGTCAGACAGTGGTTGTTGAATAAGAGAAGGAGGCACAGGAGCTGAGCTCTGATAACTGGCAGAGCTAATCAGGTCAGACTCTAACATCTTAGCAGAAAATGAAGAATTTTAATTGGAAACACACGCTGGGGCCTGGCATCATCTACATTTCCATTATAATGCACCTTCCATGGCAGCAGTGCATAATAAGGGGTCAACATCCTACAACAACAAACCGCTTTCTTTTTAAAAGCAGGAAAAAATAAAATCTTAGTTATCAGCTGGGCTTATTAGATTTGCCTTAGCTCAGTTAGATTGCAGAAAAATCTAAGATTTTGCAATATTTATCCCCCAGAGGTGCCTTGCTTGCTTTCTAACTGAGGGGGTAGGAGGATGATCTGTTTAGGAGAACAGGGTGGCAGCACTCCCTTCCCCCAAATTTACAGGAATTGCTGCAAGGAGCGAGGAATCAGTCAGGGCAGTGGAGCAGTGAGGGCAGCAGTGGGCTGTGCTGGAGGAATCCTGGCAGAGTTGGAGCCATGGAGGTTATTTTCCCTCTGTGTTCTCTCAGGGTATTTCGTGAGTGCCCCATCTCCTCCACCCATGCTGTAAGGACTCACTCATGTTATGAGACAGGAATTTTGGAATTGTATCACCACGTCGTGAGCAGGAGCTGTGGAACAGCTGAAATTCTCTCCCCAGCTCCTGTTTGAACACCTCTGATCACCTCAGTGCTGAGCTGGGCTTTCTCCTCTTCACACAGGTGATTCCCACCGCCATCAACTCCCTGCCCCGAGTGAGGTGACTCCTGCACATCCATTCACAGCCAAGCCATGGAATTTGCTGTTCCTTTGGATTCACACACACCAGCACGTGGGCACAAATGCATGTCCTTTCATGTGCATTTTAATTTTGCTACACTTGTTTTCCTTGCTATTCCTCAGCAGTGACTTTAATGATCTCCCTTCTGCTCTCCTTATCAACCCCTTCATGGCAAAAGAGTAGAAAAGACAATGGAAAAAGAATTGGAGCAAAACTCTTCTCTCCAGACAGCAAAGTACCTTTTTTGATGCATTCTGTGTGTTTTTCTCTAGTAGGGGACCTCCAACGTGCTTGCAAGTGATGTTGTGCTGACAGAACCAGTGGAGAACACAAGAGTGATTCACAGTGAAAACTGGGGAGGGAAATTTGCTATTTGCAGTCAAACAAAGTCTTCCACAGACTTCTGACTACATAACCTTTAATAGAGAGTAACAGTTCATAACAGTTGCTTGTAGATTTGCAGTGTTGAAGCAGAGGTGTGGAACTGCATAGATAATGAAACTGGGAAGCTGTCATCGTTTTCAGCACTGACAAAAATAGTGGACATTTAAGTATTTCATCTTGGCTTACTATGAGCTGGCATTTCTCTGTACTTACTAATAACTCAGGGTGCTGGGGCTTGAAAAAGTTTGGATGCAGATAACCTGGAGGTGATCCAGCTGGAGAGGAAGCTCTGGAGGGTGTCCTGGTTTTGGCTGGGAGGGGGTTAATTTTTTTCCTAGTAGCTGGTTTGGGTTTAGTACGGAAAAACCACACTGAAGTTTAGTGTTGTGAGCAGTGCCTACCCTAAATCCAGGACTGTTGCCCTGGTTTTTGCTAAAGCCTTCTGTTTTTAACTTTGGGGTCAGATTCTTTCTCACAGTTTCATGTAAATAATGGCCAGTGTTTACTTAACGGTATTTTCTGTTTTTCATTCCTTTTGTAATAAGAGAACTTTAATGAGCATCTTTNGATAACCTGGAGGTGATCCAGCTGGAGAGGAAGCTCTGGAGGGTGTCCTGGTTTTGGCTGGGAGGGGGTTAATTTTTTTCCTAGTAGCTGGTTTGGGTTTAGTACGAAAAAACCACACTGAAGTTTAGTGTTGTGAGCAGTGCCTACCCTAAATCCAGGACTCTTCAGTGCCTCAGACTCTGAAAGTGAGGAGATGCACACGAAACTGGGAGGAAGCAGAGTCAGGACACGGACCTGGGCTGGCCGAGGGGATGTTCCACACCAGGGGACATCATTCCCAGTATGAAACTGGGAGAGCTGGCTGGGAGTGGCTGCTCAGGAACAGGCCGGGAATCGGTGGGTGGGCGGTGAAAATTGAATTGTGCATCACTCGTGTCTCCTGGTTCTGTCACTCTCGCTCCTTTTCATTACTGTGATTATTGTTATCAGTAGTACCAGTGGCTTACTATTATTATTATTATTATTATTATTATTATTACTATTATTATTTTAGTGTCCTTATCTCAACCCACAAGGTTTATTCAATCTTGCCAGCCCTCCTGCCCACTGGTGGGGTGAGAGGGAGTGAGGAAGCAGCCACGTGGCATTTATTTGTCAGCTGGGGTTAAACCATGAGAGGAGGGGATGGCACATTGGTACAAAGGGCACCTGGGAATGGACTGATTGGTCAAATAGTTTGGAAGAAATGACACATGGTCATCTTTTAAGCCTCTGGTTTAGACCAAGATTGTGTCTGGGAAGACACAATAAAGACGCTCTCACGCTTGCCAGGTTCAGCAGAAAGAGGGAATAATACTGTTTATTATTTACATTTTTCACATTCATGTACACGTCCCAGCTCCACAAGGGATTGGAGAGCATGTCACTTCCTTCTCAATCCCACTGGAGAAAAAAGGTGCT
>VYXC01024357.1:286163-301756 GCA_013397175.1 Platysteira castanea
AAAATTGAATTGTGCATCACTCGTGTCTCCTGGTTCTGTCACTCTCTCTCCTTTTCATTACTGTGATTATTGTTATCAGTAGTACCAGTGGCTTACTATTATTATTATTATTATTATTATTATTATTACTATTATTATTTTAGTGTCCTTATCTCAACCCACAAGGTTTATTCAATCTTGCCAGCCCTCCTGCCCACTGGTGGGGTGAGAGGGAGTGAGGAAGCAGCCACGTGGCATTTATTTGTCAGCTGGGGTTAAACCATGAGAGGAGGGGATGGCACATTGGTACAAAGGGCACCTGGAAATGGACTGATTGGTCAAATAGTTTGGAAGAAATGACACATGGTCATCTTTTAAGCCTCTGGTTTAGACCAAGATTGTGTCTGGGAAGACACAATAAAGACGCTCTCACGCTTGCCAGGTTCAGCAGAAAGAGGGAATAATACTGTTTATTATTTACATTTTTCACATTCATGTACACGTCCCAGCTCCACAAGGGATTGGAGAGCATGTCACTTCCTTCTCAATCCCACTGGAGAAAAAAGGTGCTTATTAAAGTTCTCTTATCACAAAAGGAATGAAAAACAGAAAATACCGTTAAGGAAACACTGGCTATTATTTACATGAACTGTGTGAAAGAATCTGACTCCAAGGTTAAAAACAGAAGGCTTAGCAAAAACCAGGGCAACACAAGATTAAGCTGACGTGTCCTGAAAGTCTCTGTCTATATGGAATTACGTGAAAGTTTAATTTCAGTTTGGTAATTAATCACAGTTTCAGCAGTGCTGTGGACAACTGATGCAGTGCAGGAAGGTGTGTGCAAGGAGAGAGAAAGAGGTGAATTTACAAGAAGGATGGGGAGGCACTTTTATAAGGGCCTGAAGTGACAGGACAAGGGGGAATGGCCTTAAACTGAAGGAGAGCAGGGCTGGATGGGATCTTGGGCCGGAATTGTTCCCTGGGAGGGTGGGCAGGCCCTGGCCCAGGGTGCCCAGAGCAGCTGTGGCTGCCCCTGGATCCCTGGCAGTGCCCAAGGCCAGGCTGGACACTGGGGCTGGGAGCAGCCTGGGACAGTGGGAGGTGTCCCTGCCATGGCAGGGGTGGCACTGGATGGGCTTTAAGGTCTCTTCCAACCCAAACCATTCTGTGATTTTTTGATTCTATGAATACCAGCACAAATATTTAGTGATGTTTACATGATAACCTGTGGGTGCAGCAGGCAGGTGTGACATGGATTCATCACACGGGGGCATCATGAGGAAAAATCTGCTTTTTCCAAAGGCAAGCTCCTCCCCTGGGGTTATGTTGGGTGGTCTGCAGGTGTGAGATGATACCACCAGACTCCTACTGTTGGAAACAACAGAAGAACCTAGCTGTGAGTATGTTCTTCCCTGGATTTTCAGGCTTTGCCCCTCAAAGGTAAAATTTTAGCTAAAGGCTGGACAGCCCTGGGAATAAAGCAGTGGCTGCTCCTAATGCAGGGGGTTTGTCTGCACAGGTTTGTGGGAAACAAGGAATTTGTGCCACCAGATGTTTTTGGGACATTGGCATTTCCTGCTAGCAGCTAAACATCTTTCTATAGATCTTCCATAGATCCAAGAGATCTGCGGATCTCTTCTATAGATCCACCCGGCAGAGGAGTGAGAAGTTCAAATGTAGTTTAAATTTCCTTTGAATCATCTGCTTTTAATGAGAGTGTTCCAAAACGTGCAACTGTGGAATGGTTCGTGCACTGACAGCTCTCACTTCATTAGAGAGCACTTCCTTCTGTGTCCCTGCGTGACACACTCTTGTTTTTTCAACTAATTAATCACCTATTTCGTAAAGTAAATATATATATATATTTTTTTTTTTTTACATTTGAACTCACTGAAATTCAAGTTTCAGGCTCAGTGAAGCTCTGAGCAACCTGGTCTACCGGAAGATTCCCTGCTCGTGGCAGGGGGTTGGGACTAAATGATCTTTAAGGTCTCTTCCAACCCAAACAATTCTCTGATTCTTTGGTTTGGTATTGAATCATCTATTGGAAGAGTCTCCAGCTTCTGGGGTTTGAAATAAATGTGGTTACTCATTTTAATTTTGGATTAAATTTAGATGCAAGTCACGTGAAATCATGCAGCAATCTAAAAATACCTCGTGCAGAGTTCTGTATATGATTCCCAAAGAGATATAAACAGCATAAACAGATATATGATAATTCTAGAGGAGTTTTTAGTGGAGGTTTTCTATATTTATGAAGAGAATATTCACTTTTGATGTCTACATTCAGAGTAGTTATTCTCTATCCTCCACATGTCCAGTGAAATGTGAAAAGGAGTTTGAGCATATCCCCACATCAGGACCATTTTGCTTCAAGTTCATTCCATAAAGCACAGCTCTGCCTGGAAACCTTTGGAGTAACATAAGCAGCTATTTCACACATGATTCACGTGGCTACATCCAATGTATTCCCCCAAACTGCTTTTTAAGGAGTTTTAAAATACCTACTCCTCCCAAACACTGAAGGTTGTCTCTGCTGGCAAGATCCAGAGTATGGAAAAAAAAGGCTAAAAGCCATAAAATCTTTAATTTTCCCAGGAACTTGCCCTGTCCCTTTACTAACACATCCCTTTCTTTTCAAGAGGATGCACCAAATTAAAGTTCCAGTGGAATTTTCCGTGCAACCACATTTCCCACGGATAATATTCACTCAGGCTGCAGGAAGCTAAAGAAATCTTAGGTGGCAATTGTGGAATCCATTTCACCTCCTTTTTCCTTTCTCAGATGACTCCTGTTGCTTCCAGAGATCATTTTATCCCGTTGCCAACAGGACTGGAGGCAGGAAATATTTATTTCCTCTTCACTGGCGGGCTGCAGAGGGAGCAGTCCAGCCCAACTCACCCTGCCTGCCTGAGTTTTTGGCTGCTGGCAGGACCTGAGTGGCTGATTTTTATGAAGATATCTGGAAATTGTGGCAATTTTGGACCGTATTGAAACACTGCTCCATGCAGCTCTCTCCTTTCTCCTCTGAATCATGACTCTCTTCTCGAATTGCTGAGTGCATCTCCAATTTTCCTGCAGGAACTCCCACCCGGAGGATTTACATTCCATAGCCCTGTCTAGTATTTTATTGTGTGATCTCACGACTCAGAGTGGAGCCTGCAGGAGTGAGAAGCTGCAGTTTGTTTATTTTGGGGCTAATTTTGGGTTTTTTCTCTATAAAAATTAATTGAACAGAGGAAAAGGGACTTCTGATGCCTAACCAGGTGTATATTCTTTCTACTTCTTTATGTTCTATCCGTGACATTCCTAATATTGTGCACTTGACCAACAGGTAGATCATTTTTATGTTTGTTTAGGGGTTTTTATTTTAATTTTTTTCCATGTTTAGCTTCCAGCAAAAGAGCTGTGATCTCTAAGGCATCATTTTTCTCCCTCCACCCATCAATGCTGGATTTAACAGCACTCATTCTTCCAATGATTTATTGCCAGTGACTGCCATTTTCACTTTTAAATCCTATGTCTAACGTCAGAATTATTCGGCGTTTTATGTAAAGTTGTGTATTATGTTAGACATCCAGGTAAAATGTATCACACTGAAGATATTTTCCTGCTTTGTTGATGAAGCTTGAATTCAAAAAGATCCTGAGAAGTTAAACTGCAAAGAGAACTCTGAAAGTATCCTTCTTCCTGCAGTGAAAGCTAAAGGAGTGGCATGGATTCTACATCTATTTTTCAACAACATTCATGGTGCAATAAAGACACATCCCAAACTCTAAAAGGGTTGGGGAATACCACATTTGAGCAGGGGGAGTGGAGGAGCAGCCTGCCAAAACACAGATTACAAAGGCCCGAGGATTTGGGCTCAAAGGTTGCTCAGCCTGGCATTGTGTGAGTGCAGGAAGCAGCTTTGCTGCCCAGCTGCTCCAAGGATGCCAGCAGTTGTTTGGATCCTGCCAGGGGCCGGGTGCCAGTGACAAAAATGAGCAGAGTGGAACATCTGCTTTTGGTGATCGCCGCCCAGAAAGGAGAGAGGAACATTCTGCTGCTCCAAGGCGCTCGGCTGGAAAGCCCTGGGAGGGTTGGGAGAGCTGCACACGCTGCCCTGCTCTGCTGTGTTGCCCTGGTTTTTGCTAAAGCCTTCTGTATAACCTTGGAGTCGGAATTCTTCCTCACACAGCTTCATGTAAATCATAGCCAATGTTTACTTAATGGTATTTTCTGTTTTTCATTCCTTTTGTGATAAGAGAACTTTGATGAGCATCTTTTTTCTCCAGTGGGATTGAGAAGGAAGTGGCATGTCCTCCAATCCCTTGTGGAGTTGAGAATTCTATAAGAATGTGACATATGTAAATAAAGTGGCCTTTTCCCTCCTTTCTGCTGAACCTAGCAGGTGTGAGAGCATCTTTATTGTGTTTTCCCAGACACACTGCTGCTCTCCCAGCCCACAGGCTCCCAGCGCCTCAGGACAAAGGCATCGTAGAGATGCCTTAGGTTTTAAGTTTTATATTTTTCAAATCCTGTACTGCCCAGTGTGTAACTCTGAAGTTTCTTGTAGCTCGGTAGCTGCTCTCCTAGGCCAGACAGACACAACAAAGCCTCTCTGAGCTGTTCAAGGACACTCGGGCTGTCCTAGGCCCAAAAAGTGTAAATTAGGGTCTCTAGAGAGGTGGAGAAATTGAAGAAATTACATCATTAGCTAAAGTTTTAATTGGTGAATTTATGCTGATATACAAATGAACCAAACCTATAAAAGTGTGCAGAATTCGTGACTCGTTGTCCATCTTGGGGTCCATTTTGGAAGCAGCCTCTGGCTCCCCAGGCTGTGCATTTGAAGGCCTCTCAAATAAATCCCTGCCTTTATTCCCTTACTCCTGTCTGGTCTCTGTTTCTAGGCAGCCACTCAAGGCATCAGTAGGATTGGCATTTAGGCTCTTCCCCAGCCCTAACTGCTCGTGGGGTCCTGAGCCCGGGGTGACTCAGTCAGAGCTCTGGAGCCTTCCTTGGGAAAGGCCTCCCCTCACCTCTTCCTCCTCCTCCTCCTCCTCCTCCTCCTCCTCCTCTTCCTCCCAATGCCTCAGCGAGGCAGCCGAACACCCTTGAATCTCCCTCAGATCTGCTCCTGGCAGACACAGCCAGGCTGCTGGGACCCACAAGCAGCTTGGAAAAACATCTGTCCTGCATTCCTGAAGGGCTGAACACCTTGGAAAGCATTTGGGCTCAGAGCGATGTCAAACGACTCGGAAAGAATTTAAAGCAGAGGCTCTGTGGTGGCAAAGAGTCACCAGGCACCAAGAAAGGCTTTGGATGCTTCTTCTCAGGAGTGGGATGCTCTGCTTCTGCTGGGCCTGATTCACATATTCCAGGGTGGAATATGTGACATCTAGAGTGTTTGGGAATTTTGTTCTCTCGTTGTTTCCAGTCTTTTGTTATTGTAGCTGATTATTCTTGGGTTTTGCTACTCTTTGGTTTTGTAGCCAATTATTCCTGTTTTAGAGGAATGCTCTGTGTTGCTATTGAAGTTGAACCTGGTTTTTCAGACCTTTTCGTCACCTTGTTGAGATCATTCTGGATACTGAACTTACCCTCTAAAATTCTAAAAACATTATTTTATCCAAGACAGAACTGGGCACTCCACAGACCCAACTGGACACAGCCTTCCATGCTGTCAACACACCCCTGGTAGCTCCTCCTCGGCACATTTTACAATTAATTTTGCAGCCATGAGAAGGTAATTCCTCCTAGATCAGCTTTCCCTGCTTCCTGATTAGAACACTGTGGCAGATGGTGTAACGTCTTAATAAAATCAAAATACATGACCCTGCTCAGCTTCTTTCTTAGCCTGTGTTGATCTGCTGTGCAATGAAATGAGGCAGGTCTGCTGCAATGTGCTGTTAATAAAGCCATTTTGGCTTGTATTTCCTCGTGCCTCAAGCAGCTTTCATTTTTTAAAGAGCTTAATTTAGGGTGAGTGGTCCATAATTCACTGGTTTCTCTTCCTTTTTCTGCCAAACATCCTTCATGTCTAAGACAGGCACCACATGTGCTCTTTCCAGCCTGCTGGAATTTCCCCCATTCTCCATGAATTCTGAGTTGATGTTGTCTCAGACTGGCTTTTAGTGTGTTCTTCAGGTTTAAGTGATTTGAGAACATCAAGCTTTGTGTTATGTCCTTTCCAGTCACAGGGAAGGATCTTCCCTCTTGGTTTGAGTAGTCCCTCACTCACCACAGACCTTTCCAGGGCAAAAATCCACAAAAAATACTCTTTATCCTACTAAATACCATCTGTATCTTTCCTTCCTGATGAGAAGTGGGATAAAACTCTCCTAGCACTTCCTCTTGCTCCTGACCTACTCACAGATTAATTTCTTGCTCTTGCTGATGCCTCTTCCAGGCTGAACTTCTCTTTGTTTCTTGGCTTCCAGTGTTAGCCCCTATTTCCTTCAGAAATTATCATCAATGTTATGGCACAGTCTGTGTGTGCTTTGTTCTTGTGAGGTCAGTGTGGAATTCTCCACTTGGCTCAGTTCATCTCTTATTTTTTTAAAACTTGATCTGGATTCCTCTGGGTGTGCCCTTTCTCTGGGCGACAGCTTTCCCTAACTGCTGCAGTTTTCTACAAAATTCCCCCAAATCCCTATGGCTGACAGCTCCTGGAATCTGTGGGATTCTCCTAATTGCCCACAAGAGATTTGATGTCTTGATCCTTTTAGATCAGTGATCTATTTCCAATCCCCAGTGCAGTAGCACTTTGTTCCTCTCCTCTCCTGTCACTACCTGGCACTTGTGTCGAGTCCTTCCCTGGGCAAAATGGGTCTGGAAAAGCACTGGACAAACCTTCTGTGCACGAGGATTGCACCAGGAACCTGTTATCCTGATCGTGTCATCTGTTGTCCGTGCTGATGCAAAAATACAGGAAAGAAAGGGGAATAACCAGATTTGTTCAGTGGATTGGCTTCACCCCTTTTAGACCCTTTTCCTGAATGATTCTATGCGTGGCTTTGATTCCAGGCCTTTGCCAAAGTCTGCACATACCTGGAAACTCAGAATCATTTGGGTTGGAAAAGATGCTCAAGATCATCCAGCCCAACCATTTCCCACCAAGGAAAGGGTGCCAAGGCCACCACTAACCCATGTCCCCAAGTGCCACATCAAAGCCTCTCAAACATGAAGATGCCCAACTCCACCCCTGCTCTTTCTCTGTGCTGACACTGGTTCTGGGGCAAAAGCTTTGCAAGCAGCCAAAGATGATAATAGTGATAAAGGGAGCCTGCAAGAGAAATGGAGAGTCCTTTTTACAAGGACATGGAGTGACAGGACAATGGAGAATGGCTTCAACCTGAATGAGTAGGTTCAGACTGGATATTAGGAGAAAATTCTTCCCTGGGAGGCCCTGGCACGGGGAGCCCAGAGCAGCTGTGGCTGCCCCTGGATCCCTGGCAGTGCCCAAGGCCAGGCTGGACACTGGGGCTGGGAGCAGCCTGGGACAGTGGGAGGTGTCCCTGCCCATGGCAGGGGTGGCACTGGATGATTTTAAGCTCCCTTCCCACCCAAATCATTCCATGATTCTGTGATTTTATGATTCTGTGATCTACTGTCCTGGTCTTCAAGGTGTCCTGCATTAAAATGTTCATGCTGTTGGTTATGTACATTGTGACTCTCCTTATTTAACTTAAATGCATCATGTTACATTTAAAACTCCATCCTGAAACTTATTTTTTAGTTCTTGAGAGCTGCTGGGCCAGTGCCTTACCATGCAGTTATCCCAAATGAATTCTGCTGCTTTCTTTTAAGGCAGACACTGAACCCTGTGGTGAATTAAAGCTGGGACATTTTCTTGCAGAGAGTTGCTAACTTGGGCTCTGAAAGTTGCACAGTTGTTACTGTGAGCATATTCCAGTGTCTGGAGAAGTCCTGGCTCTCAGTAGGAATAATTCTCCAGGCAACAGCACCACACTGAAGTTTTGGGTATAAATGAAGTCTTTGCACTGCATTTGTTCCATGCTCTGTATGCCCTGAAGCTTTATGGAGCTGAAGGCCTTACGTGCATGTTGAACAGTGGGATTTTAATAAATAATCACTATTGCTACTCATTTTATGTTTTCTATTTATCCCTGTTCAGGCACGCTGGGAGAAATTCACACCCTTACTGAAGGAAAGACTGAAATTCTTCCCTGCAATATGAGCAGGCTTCCAAAGGTGCTGTATTGGCTCAGACTCTGCACATCATTCTCTCCTCTCTCCATCCCACCACTGCAGTTCCAGTGGGAATTGGGCAGCTCTGAGTTTGTGCCTTTCTCCAAGGAGACACCTGGACGTGGCTGTGCTGTGCCGGGCTCTCGAGCTGGGTTTTCCTCCAGCTTTTGCACAGGGGTGGTTATGTAATGCTGCAGCAGCATGGAGAGACAGAATCACTCGGTGAGGAAAGTGACAGTGGGATGGAGCTCTGAATTCCATGAGAAAGGTGAACAGCCTCAGTTTGTGACAGCCAAACGAACAAAGTTCTTTAATGGGGATTATTCAGATTAGAGGATAACTGTGCCAGGCAAAACGTCCACCTGGGTGTGTGTGTAATGAGCTGCTGCAGCCCAAGGATCTAATCCAGTGACCCGATAAAAATATGGGTAATTGTGCACTTAGCATGAGATCCTTGTTTGGTGCAAGTAGGTGACTATTTACAGGAGCTGGCCATGGAATCCTTCTTGCATCTCCTTCCATCAGATCTTGTTTTCCTGGCCCTGTCACTACTGTAGAGCTGAGAGATGCCGTGTGCTGCATCCACTGGAACCGTGCTAAGCTCCAAATGTTCCTCTTTCTGTGGGAGTTGCTAGAGGCAGGAGAAAAGCTTCTCTTTTGGATGCTACTAAAGACTTCAAAATGCTGGGATTTAGGAGACAACCATCATTTGATTTTGCACTGAGTGCATGTCCACTGAACACTCCGAGACTTTGGTGGACCTGAGGGAGGGTAAACAGAGCCCTGCAGCGTCACCCTCCAGGTCCCTGCCCTGATGCCACAGGTTTGTTCCCTAAAATAAACTCTCCTTGTGGTTTTTTTTTAGTAAGGATGCTGTTCTTTCATCTTGGCCCCTTGCCTGTAGAAGGGGCACAGGTTAATGAGGGCTAATTGCTTTTTTTTTTTGTTTAGAAAATGGCATTCTCTGCCTGCCTGTGTTCTGAAGAGTTTGTCAGCACTTCTCAGCCCCTCAGCCTCATATTTTGAGGACAAAATTTGCCATTCCAGTGGGAGATAGAATATATCATTCCAGTGGGGAAACGACAATCTTTGATACAGGTGAGGGCTTGTGCCAAAGGATGGAATTTATTCCCTTCTGATCTGGGCACATTAAAGCTTGCCTGCTCCTCAAAACAGGAAAATCCCCCCACTTGTCAGCATACTTTTAAAACCCTGAGCTTTGTCACTGATGTTTATTGAGGAAAATGGAAGAACACCTTCAGGAGGGATGTGGGAAGCCCATCCAAGTGTGGAGGGTAACCATGGCACATTTTCAGAGGCCCAGTGGGGATAAAAGGCTTTGTTCAGCAGCCTTGAAAACCTGAATAAAATAAAGAGGATTTTTTTTTTCTTTTTTTTCTTTTTTTTCTTTTTTATTGTGCTACAGATAAAAGAAGCAGGAGAAGGAGCAAAGGGAAAAGAAGGTGAGGCAAAGATTAGCCACTCGAGGGGGAGTAAATAATGAGTATTTCGTTTTTTTCAGCACCTGAAATGGCTCTGATGGCTTTGGGTAGAGTCTAGAGATGTTTGTAGTCATGAAGCTGAGAGAGAAACCGGAGAAAACAATCTGTGCAAAAGCAGAGTGGACCAAGGCTTTATTTGTTTCAGAATTCCTTGTAATCCTCTTGCTCTGCTTCTAATGGCAAAATGTTTAATTCAAGTCACTGCTGTAGCAGTGTAAGTCAATCAAAAATGTGACTGTCTTAGGAGAAAAAAACCCCTGATTATGTGATAGTTAATGCAGTTAATTCACATCTTCAATTATTACCCCACAAGGATATGCCTGTGAGGAAAATATCACTGTGCTAAAGTTCTTCCACAAAGATTGATAGAGATGACAAAATGTAATTAAGGGTTTCAATTTATTCCCACTGAAATGAGTCGGGAAACTCTCAGTCACTTCAAAAGCAGCCGCCACCTTTTATGTTTGGCTGGGATCAAAAATATCCACTTGGAGATATCAGAAGCAAACAAGGAGGACTCAGAAGTAACTAAAGCAAAATTCCTGGAGAATTCTGCATGCCCAGACAGCTCTGGCAGTGCAGAGCTGCTCACACAACAAATATTTGCCAAGTGAGTGATGAAACTCTTTTACCGACCTTTGTTTTGTTGCAAATGACTTAAAAGTTTCTCAAATGATTCTTATTCCAGTCCATGTGCACGTGGAAAGGATAGAATTAAAATATTTAGTAAAGGCAGGAATTTTATAAAGGTAACACCTCATAAAGGAAAATTCCAAAGCCATTCCTGGGCTGGGATGCTGTGCACCGACTTTCTGCGTGAGGAGGCTTTAGAAATGAAATATAAACCTTCTAGAAATGTGACACAAATCTGGAAAAGATTGCCAAGACATCACCCAGTGATGGACTGTTCACACAGAAAATCAAGTTATACCCTGAGAATCAGCCAAGTTAGCAGCAAGAGACAAGGATGCTCCAAGCGGAAGGAATTATGAAATCTAAAAATTAGAATAACGAACATGAAAACGTTTAAAGTCAAACCACATAAGAAATTCCCCTATGACTGTAAACAGGGAAATGATTTATTGTCCTTTTAAGGCAAGTAAGAAGGTGAATTTAGGGAACAACAGGCTGATTAACCTTCCTTCAGTCCTTGGGGAAATGAATGAATATATTCTCAAAAAAGCTATTTCCAGAAAGACGAAATACAAGAACATGGTCAGGAAGAGCCAGCTTGGATTTAGAATTGTAGGATGTAGAATCATGGAATGTTTTGGGATGGAAGGGACCTTAAAGCCCATCCAGTGCCACCCCTGCCATGGGCAGGGACACCTCCCACTGTCCCAGGCTGCTCCCAGCCCCAGTGTCCAGCCTGGCCTTGGGCACTGCCAGGGATCCAGGGGAATCCACAACCTCTCCAAGCAATAAATTTATCCCTGGCTGGCCAATCTGACAGCTTTTTACCACAAAATGTCTGGATCTGGGGATGAGGGGAGAGTAGCAAGTTTTTAGCAAGACTTTCAAGACTATCCCACAGTTCTGCCGGCCAAAAAAAGGACAGAGGGAGTGGAAGGAGGGGTGGGAAATGGGCTTGGCTTTTTTTGAAGGGTCTGCAGATTCAAACCTCACAGCTCCTGGTGCCCCTTGGGGGTTGATTCCTCTTGGGGCACCACAGGAATCTCAGGCTCCAGCTGGCTCCAGACTGGAAGGAGCAGTGGATGCACAGGGATTCTTCAGGAAAGCCACAAAATTGGGCTCTCGAGAGCCTGGGGAAGTTGAACAAGGAAAAAACACCAAGAAAAGAGCAGCCCGTGCATCAACACAGGCTGGGAACCAACCCACCCTGGGATGAGATCTGGGAGTTCCACAAACATCCAGCTTCACAGGGATCTGCTGGGCAGATCCAGCAACGAAGGCTGAACGTACACCAGGATGCTTTGGGAGCAAATGGCAGAGAAATGGGATTGTTCCCCCTGCTTGGCACCTGTGAAGGACCTCCAGAGCTCCCTTCTAATCTATTTTTTCCATAAATCTGTGAAATTATATAATGATTTTTATATTCTGTTGTGTCTGGGAAAACACAATAAGGATGCTCTTACACCTGCCAGGTTCAGCAGAAGGGAGGGGAAAAGCTTTATTATTTACAGATTTCACATTCTTATACAATTCCCAACTGCACAAGGGATTGGAAAGCATGTCACTTCCTTCTCAATCCCACTGGAGAAGAAAGGTGCTCATTAAAGTTCTCTTATCACAAAAGGAATGAAAAACAGAAAATACCATTAAGTAAACATTGGCTATTATTTACATGAAACTGTGAGAAAGAATCTGACTCCAAGGTTAAAACAGAAGGCTTTAGCAAAAACCAGGGCAACATTCTGTATTTTCGTTTGATTTTTTTTTTTTTTCTGAGTTCATTTAAGATTCATGATAGTTGTTAAATTAGAGCAATAACTACACATCCACTGGACAAGAGTCTTTCCACACGCACCAAAATCCTGGAAGTTGGGAGCACACACAAGATTAGGTCCTTGTACAAGATTAAGTCCTTGATTATTGGCACAGGGGAAAAAATCACAAGCAATATAAAGGTAAAGCATTTTATTTTCCAGTTTAATTTTTTCTATCTGGGGAGAGAAACTTTTTAAACTTTTTTTTTTTTAACTTTTAGTTCTAACAGTTCTAATTTTGACCTCTCTGCTGATCATTAATTCATGTTTATCCAGCTGCATCAAACTACACTGATCCCCTCCCACGCTGGTGTGTGAGACTGAGCAGAAGTGCTAATTCTAATTTATGGAGTATGGCTTTGATAATTACAATTAGAACTGGAGAGTTAAGTTTGAAATCTAGGGTTTTTTTTCTTTTTTTGTGTGTGTTTGGGGAGGGTTTTGGTTTGGTTTGGTTTATGTTTGGGGTTTGTGGCTTTTCCTGATGGTGCACCTTCACTAATGATGGTCAGTTCACTCTGAGGTCCACTCACAAAAATGCAGTTTTCAGACTGTGACTGTGCTGAGATGTGGAATATGTGCTTTGGGTCCAGCCTCACTCAACTTCAGATTTCACTGAAATGAGAAATTTGCCTGAAGCCAGAAATTGCGGTGGAAATTTAAAGTTCTTCCTCTGTGTAATTTGCAAACAGTGAAGTCGGATTTTTCTCCCTCTTCTGCTCATAAGGAGGGTGCCTGAGGCGCTGTTTCCAAGAACAAAATGAAGATTTCGTGCCATTTCAGTTGCCACGTCTGCTCCCACCTTTTCCAACTGCACAGCCCAGCTCCTGGGCTGGTTTTTGTCTTGAAAGTCTTGGGGTGGCCCTGCCTGCACACTCGATGGCTTGAACATCACTTTTAATGGGCTTTTCATGGACTGGTATTGCCATAAATTGTCAGGAGTCCGTTAGTGCACTACTTATTTCTGGAAAACTTCGTTAAGGGCAAGTAGGAATAAATCTGAGTTTATTCTGCATTTCTAAAAATAATATGTAAAACACAGCAGATGGCCTAATATTTTTATTTCACCGTTTCAGCTGTGCTCACCTCGGCCGCTCTTGACTGACGTTCCACGCAGGTGCCAACAGCCATTGATTTCAAAATAAGCTGCTTTGAAATCTGTTTTCATATTTACTCCCAAAGCCGTGCTTTGGAGCTAAGGCAGGCTGATCTTAGTCAAAGATCAAGCAGAGCTGCTCAGGCTGCAGCTCCTGGTAAATGTTTGGGTTGATGCACATCTCCACCCCTGTTGGAAATGTGCTTTTTAATCCTGGGGAGCTGCAAAACTCCCATGGGAGCAGCACGTCCTTGTGTTGTGGCCAAACGGGAGAAACTCCATTGAAAACCACGCCAGTGGGAAAGGATTTGGGGTGTTTGTAGAGGTTTCTAGAAGGTGTTGTTGGATCACCTTCCCTCTTTCTGCTGGCTGTACTTTTACACTGAAAAAGCACAAATGGGAATGAAGTTTAGGAGGGATTACACGAATATTTCTGGTGCCAGTTGGAAGGAATGAACTCATCCCGGGATGTGCTAAGGAAGCTGCATGTCAGACCTCTCTCTCCTCCACACCAGCCTGTTTAAAATAAATTTACATTTAAGGTCTGATATGAAACCCCTTGAAGTGAACGGAGAGACTTTAATGCTCTTTGACTAAAATGCATTTAGAAGGTCTCGTATTTTCTGTGATTCTATTTCTGTAGCAGCTTGGTGGGTTTTACCATCCCTGAGCATTTCCTGCAAGGCTTCCTCCACTTTCTTTTGTTATTATTATTTCTCCTCATGCTAATATCATAAATCTTTCCTCTGCTGTAATTCTACGGCCCTACCTGATTTTCCTGCTTAATTCTCTTCTAATATTTGAGTTGTGCCCAAACCCACCACTCTGGCTTCTGAAAGCAGCTGGAATTTAAAACAAAACAACAAACAAACCACGAGTCCTGCTCTTTGCAAACATTATTTTTTATTATTATTATTATTATTATTATTATTATTATTACTATTATTATTATTATTATTATTTTCTTTGACTTTGTATGATATTTCTGTTGAAGTTCTGGAGGTAAATTGGCCTCATATCTGCCATCCTTGTGTCTTACTCCATGGAAGAGCAGAGCTCTTTCCTGCAGCAAACCCTGCTGGAATGCAGCGTGTCAATACCAGGCGTTTGCTGTTTCTACACAGAGGGTCCTATTTCTTTTCTGGAGACCAGTTTATAAAAAAATAATTATTCAAGGAAAAGTATGTTCTGTATATCCAGAAGGCGAAGGCTTTGGTAGTGTTGGGTCAGTGAATTCACTGCTGTAGCTTAGACCACAAATTTGCCAAAATTGCCAGGGGTAGAAAATAGTGATCAGCAACATCCAGATGTTGCAGGTCACCTAAATTCCAGGAAACCACCCCAGAACTGTGGGATGGACTGTTCCAAATATGGGAGTCTTTATGTTCCAATTCTAGGGCTTTTTTCCACCCCCCCCCTTTTTTTTTTTAATATATATATATTGCTATCTCTTCTCTCCCAAGCTCTTCTCCTTCCCACCCCTTCCAAATTTTAACTTTCTTACATTTTGACACAGCTTTCCTTCCTCTGGCTAGAAATGAAGAACTCAGCCAGACCCAGGATTTGGAAGTTTGGGATCACCCTTAAACCTTTGAGTCCTGTTGTAGGGAAAAGTTTAATGGGGGTGAATGTGTGGAGAACACCCACAGTAAATCAATCCTTACTGACAAAAATACCACACTGCACATGTCCAACAGATAATTACAGTCACCATCACTAGAACATCACAGGTACTGTTGGGATATTTTATTGGTCACTACAATGTTCTGTTTGCTTCTTTCCCTTGCAGGTTTTAGTGGTAACTTTGGTGAATTTGGGGGAAGTGGATTAACACTGCTTTGTTTGTAATCACAGAAGGCTTGGGATGCACTTCATGCTTTAATGCAATTATGCCTCGTAGCTAGAATCCAGCAGCTTCCCAAGGATTGTCCACATCCCTGCGGGACACTCGGCTGAGATAAACACTTATCTAGTTTACTGAACATGATTCACTACCTGAAGTATTGGAATTCCTACGCAGTGAATCCCACCAGCCCTGGATTTTGAGATGACTGGAGAGACGCTGGGTTTGGTGAGACACGCCCAGCTTGATGGACACACCATGCTGGGTGGCCCTGATGGGCTGGGATCCAGCTGCCTCCCTCCCCCTCCTCCCCTCTGCGAGTGCTGCTGGGTGAAGGTTTGATAATCCTCAGCTCCCATTCAGTGCAGAACTAAACGAGGCATTTTATTTATTTCTCATGTACCAGCTCTGCTCTCCTGCACTTGCAGCAGGCAAAGCCGGCAGCACACTGAGGAGAACACACCCAAGCTGGCACAGCTTCCCTTCCCTTCCCTTCCCTTCCCTTCCCTTCCCTTCCCTTCCCTTCCCTT
>VYXC01024357.1:310874-389884 GCA_013397175.1 Platysteira castanea
CACCCATGTCCCCCGGGGGAGTCTGTCCCCTCCCTGACCGCCCAGCAGGGCCGCGCCGCCCCCTCATCCCGGCGCCGGCTCCTCTCCGCCCGGCCCCGGCTGCCTCCAGCGCTACCCCGGCTCCCCTCAGCCNCGCGCTTCTGAGCGCCGCTCGCTGTCACACGGCCCCGAGGATGCTGTCGGGCGTCTCCATTCCCCACGCCCGCTCGCCCACCTCCCGCCAGCCGCGCACCCCCGGGGGGCAGCGGCACCCGNAAAGGAGAGAACCACAGATGTATCCAGGTGTAGCCGGGGAACACCTGGATTTGTGTCCCGCAGTTCTCCGGTGCATAATTACGGGTGATCTCACACCATGAACAAATCTCCACCTGCTTTGGGGCACTTCCCAGCACCTTTACCCCCCTCCTCCCTGAGGGAGCCTTTGCCATTGCTTTCCCACTGCCAGGCTCGGCTGAAATTGGCCAGCAGATCCCACATTCCGGGGTGGGACAGCTGCCAGGCGAACAGGCAGGCGCACACCTTCAGTCATCATCAGATCCTTCACTTCAACCCCCTTTGCTGAGAAAACCTGGCCGAAAAGCAGAGCCCAGAAGTCCTGTGCCAGACTTCATCATAATCATCCTTTCCAGACCACTCCACCTGCTCAAAAGGTGAAATGCTTCGCCTTTGGTAGCTGCACTGTGATAAATTATCCATATTCCAAACTTTTGCTCCGAGTCAGTGGGAAGTAGAATGAGATTGTAGATTTTGAGGTAACATAAATAAGAAAAATTTGCACTTTCAGAAGTCCTATCACCTTCTCTGTAATTTTTTTTCCTTGGCTTAGGAGCAAGCCCAGCTCCACACCCCATCTGTGCTCTCTGACCATGGATCATCAGTGATCTAATTTTTTTTCTCCTTCTGAGATAAAATACTTTAAACCAGCACCGCTTTAGCTTGTAAAATCTCCTTATTTGCATTTCCTTTCTCACCTCACCCTTTCTTCACACATTCCTACTGTTCCTAACGTACTTTCTGGGAATAATTTTTTTTTCTCTCTCTCTGAAATCTCATCTGAGCCCGTGCAATTGTGTGGTGGATGTATTATTATATCATGTTAGGCTAAAAAATGGCTGTGTTCTTGCGCCTTTAGCTTTCCCCATAAAAGGGAACCTCGCTGAAAAGAGCAACGTGAGGCCTCTTCTTCCTGGGAGATTTGCACAACTCTTAATTTCTTCCTGCAAATTGCTGTTCTTTAAATCTCTTCCCTTGTGCTAGGACCAAATCTCCTGGAACAGGAGCTGTTCTTCAAGCTGAAGCTGCTTTTCTAGAGCCTGCTCTACTCGTTACTCATTTTTTGTGCTTTCATTTGCCAACAAACCAGGAAAACTGGGCACATCCAAAATGGAGACGGTTTATGTGAAATGAGGATATGTAGGACCTTATCCTTTCTGCCTTTACAATCCTGACACATCGTGAAGTGTTAGAGGCCCTTTTAACTCTATTAATTGTTAAATATTTCAGGAGAAGCAGCATATGAGTGCTTAGGTTGAGCTTGGAACCACAGCAGCATCATTTAATTGCACAAACCCTTGTGCTTTCCAAATGGCACTTTTTCTCTTGGGGCACAAGAACTGAGATGGCTCTGGAACAGGTGCACAAATAGTTATTTCATACTTAGCCTGCTGTCCCCCTCCGACCTGCTCACCGATGGCTCAGTGTCAGCTCCACGAGTCTCCCTGCAGAGCCTCTCAGAGTGGATTCACACTCGTGCTAGGACACACTGAAACGATCCCTGCTGCTTCCTCAAGCTCCCAGGCAAAAGCCTGGCTGGTGAGCTGCTGAGATTTCCCTTCCCCTTCCATTTCGCTTGAAGGGCAGGGCAGAACTTGAACTGGCAGTGCCTAAATCTGCTCGTTCAGGGTGATTTCACTTGATGGGCTTTGACTCCGCTCCCTCCCAGCTCCCTTTGGGCACACGGTCCCAGGAGTGACTTCCCCAGACTTGTGCCATGCCTGAGGGAACAGTTTATGTCGGGAAGCCAAGTCTGTATCAGCTCGAGGATTTTGGAATTGGTTCTGGATGGTTAAACAATCGGAAGAGCAGAGGAATGGGTTGATGAGAGGTGGAGGGGATGGGCACATCCTGCTTTAAAGGCTTAACTTCGGGTTTTACATGAGGAGTCTGCTCTTCTCAGGCCGTCCAGGAGAGGATCCCACAGAGGGCAGAGCACCTAAAATAAACTTCAGTTCTGATGTGCCCTCTGCAGGGTTTCACTCTCCCTCTCCTCCTGTTCACTGCCTGGGGGTTGTGCAGAGAGATTTTATGGAGACAAACCAGGATCTGGCACATCCTCATCCCCCTCCAGCTTTCATTTTGCCAAAGGAACAGGGCTTTTGTACATGGAGAAATCACTGGCACCACAGCTCCAGGAGTGGTTTTTGGGGGTATTTGCCACTGGGATTTCAGTGAACCCACAGCTCTCAGGACAAAATGGGGATGCAGGGGGTATTCCCATGACCTTATCCTGCAGGCTTGTGCAGACTCATGTTAGTGTGATTTAATTCAGGGTGGCTGAGGTTGGAGAAGAGCTCCAAAATAATCAAATCCCAGCTGTCACCCGTCCCCACCTTGTCCCCAGCCCAGAGCACTGAGTGCCACGTCCAGGCCTCCCTTGGACACTTCCAGAGATGGGGACTCCAAACCTCCCTGGGAAAATGAACCCCACACATAAAAAAGAGCATTTGGACTCTGATGAAGTTGAGCCAGAGGCAGTGGTTCTTCCTTCGAGTTCTGGAATGTTGACTTCCCTTTTGTACATCCCTCCTTACCTCTGAAAGGGATAAGTAGTTAAAGAGTAGTTAAAAAGTAGGAGTTACTACTACTATTACTAAATAGTAGTTGAAAAGTAGTTAAACCCAAAACGTGTCTGCAGAAGAGTTTTGGCCTCAGGATAGTGTTTTGTACATAAACTCTGAGTTTTAATTATTTTAAAGGGTCTGAGCTTTTCATCCTGTCTCAGAGGATCTCTGTTTATCTGCAAAACAAGAATTTTCCAATAGCCTCAAAATTACTCAAAAACTCTCTGAAAGAAACTCTCCAGGAGTTACCTGGAGATATCAAAATCCCTCCTGAGCACATCAAAAATCCTCTGTTTTTATGACTAACATGCACATTCAATAGTCCTGGCGCCGGCTGATCCTGACCTGTGGCTCTTTAGGTACCACCATAAACCAAAACCTCATGAAAACGAAAAGCTGGACTCGATCTTGGAGGTCTTTTCCAACCTAGAGGGTTCTGTGATCAGGCCCGGGAGTGTTTTGATAGGCAAAGGGAACAAATCATCTGGCAGCTTGGGAGAAGCCTTGCCTAGAGCCTCCTTTGCTCCTCCTCTTGTTATTACACATTCCCTGCCTGGCCTAAAAAGTGTAAGTCTAGATATTGCCTCAGCCCATATGGCAGCACTGAGAGCTTTTTTTTTTGCACAGCAGCGAGGGAAGATGTGGTGGGAAATGTCTGCTTAAAGATCAGCTGAAACAGTTTTGGTTCACACGAGCTGATAATATTGTCAAAGGGTCGACATTTGCTAATCTGAGGGGAATTTAAATCCTCTGAGGGGAATTTTAAATCCTCGGGAGGTTTTGTGCCGTGCTGGAGCCGGGGAGATTTTGCAGAGCGAGCCATTAGGAACTGAAGGCAAGATAAGGAGAGACCGGTGGGTGGAAGCTGTCTGGTTTTGTTTTCTGGCAGGAAGAATACCAGAGGGAATTCTCTTTCCCAGCCTACCACCCCCATTTTCCTTTTCCCCCTTATTTGCACATCAAGGCCTGATTTTTTGGTGTCTAACATTTCCATGCTGCAATCTGGTAAACCTGGCCCAGGTGTTTGGAAAAGCTGCCTCACACTTAAGGTTGCTTTCCTCTGCAAAAGCTCCCGTTTCACTTGCTAACCTTCCCATTTCTGGATGTCAGGGAATGGCTATAAACACAGAGTTAGGTGTCACAGCTGCCAAAATTTATCGTGGAGAGTTGGCAAGAACCTTCTCCCCTTTGCCCTTTCTCTCTCTCCTGTATTGTGCAAGGTAAAGTCGATCTCTCCTGATATTTTTGGACAGAATCTGACACAACAAAGCAACTTTCCAGCCTGCAATCGAGTACTTTGGTAACAGGGGAACAAAACAAAACAAATAAGTCAACCTAAAGCTATTGATCTTCATGGAGCATTACAAAAGCTGCTTATGTAAAAGCTGTTTTGCAGCCAGAGGCTCGATGGCAAGCCTGGAATTTTGCTGCACACAGGAGCAAAATCTCCCCATCTTTCTCCCAGTATCCCATTTGCTGTGCAAACCATCCTCCCTGATAATGGAGCTTTGTGTTTTCTCAGAATCCCTCCTCCTTTGCAAACTGCAGGGCAGGTACCAATCATGTGAAGCTTTTCTGCTTCCTCACATTAAATTTAATCAATTAAGGCCTGTTGATTTTAATCCCCCTCTACTCCTCCTGTGAGTAATCATTCCAACTCTTTAAATCCCAAGTGGCTCCCTTCAGCTCTCGTCTTCAGCTGCGATTTCCTAATCAATTAGGAAATTTAATTTTCAACAGGTAAATTCTCGTTACGTGGGCCAGGTTAAACACTGGATTTGTGGTCTTACTTTTATATATTATAAAGCAGTCACAGAATCACAGAACACAGAACCCAAAGACCCCAGTCTAGCCCATCACTGCTTCTCTGTCACTGCATCCGCTCTTCCCTCTCTGGTTCCTCTTCCTCCTGTTTCTATTTCAGCCTCCCATTTCCTGAAAATTCATTCATAAAACTTCTCAGCTCTGTTTTGCTGTTCTGGACTGGAAGTACAGGTCTAGAAACAAGGTGCAGGGTGATGGAATCATGTCTGCACCGGGCTGTACAGCTCCTTCCTCCCAGAAATATCTGTGGTTTCTCTTTACCATAAACCCAATCTGGTTATTTGTGATTTTTTTTTCTTGTTGTTTGGGTGTTGTGAACTTTTTTGTTTGTTTGTTTGTTTTAATTCCTGCTACAACTCCTGAATAATTACTCACTTCTCTGATGCTTAGAAATTCACTCTGACGTAGCACTTTGCTTATTTACTTGAATTTTTTTCCTGTAGTGATTTTCCCACTAGCTTAAACCCATTATAATCTCCTTTTCTCCCTCTCCTTCATCTGAGCTGATATATTTACAGTGAACAACTTCATCCCCTCTTCACCTTTCTTTGCCTGGAGTTAAACTGGACCAATCCTTGCTATTTTTCTATCACCCTGCTGGTCCTCCTCTGCTGGATATCAGTTCAAATTCATCTTCCTGGTGCAGAAAGGACCAGGATTGTGACATTATCCCTGCTCCTCAGGGCCGTGCCCAACAGGAACAACATTCCCCATTCCCTGCAGGAACATTCCCAGCTGATGAGATGTAGGATCACATTCACTTCTGTTCTCATTTACTTCATGGCTCTGCTCTCCTCCGACTGAGGGAGATGAAGTCAATTCCTCCTTTTCCTTTGTCAGACCAGTCATGTTCCTAACTGAGGGCAGAAGTTTCTGTTTAGCTCCTGACTCTGCACTTTGTACCATTAAGTTTCGTGCCATACCTTATTGCTTGACTCCAGTTTTCAAGGTCATGCGTTGGGATATTCCCAATCTTCCTCTTACCTCAGTTTGGGTAATGGGCACATTTCACAGCCACTGTCATACTCTGAAATATAAAATGGTTTTGGCCACATGCCCCCTTCTCTTTTGACTGAGTTATTGTTTAAACTGGAGAAAGGAGAAGACTGACTTCAGAGGCAGAAGCCAAAAAATGTGAGGAGTCTCACTGCTCCAAATCCAAAGCAAGGTATTGAAAATTGGAACCAAGGTATTGAAAATCATAAAATCATAGACTGGGTTAAAGATCATCCAGTTCCAGGATGGGACATGGACCCCTTCCACTGTCCCAGGCTGCTCCAAGCCCCAGTGTCCAGCCTGGCCTTGGGCACTGCCAGGGATCCAGGAGCAGCCACAGCTGCTCTGGGCACCCTGGGCCAGGGCCTGCCCACCCTCCCAGGGAACAATTCCTGCCCAAGATCCCACCCAGCCCTGCCCTCTGGCACTGGGAAGCCATTCCCTGGCTCTTGGCCCTGCAGCCCTTGGCAATTGTCTCTCTCCATGCTTCCTGGGGCTCCTTCAGGCCCTGCAAGGCCACCCTGAGCTCAGCCCAGAGCTTCTCCTCTCCAGGCTGAACAATCCCAGCTCTCCCAGCCTTTCCTCACAGGAGATGGTGACTCCTTCCTGCTGCAAAATCAGTTTGATTTTTTTGGTGCTGGCTCCAGTTCTGCAGCTGTTCCATGGCAGGACTGACTGTTCCCCAAGACATTCCATGAATTTCTCCACATCTTCAATAATTCTCTATTACCAGCTCAAACTGGTGTTAGAGTGAAATAGGTTTTCCTGCATGCTGCAGGAAAAGCTGACTGAAAGGAAGGTTTGTGCTTGACTGTGGGTAAGAAACGATGCTCAGCACCCTTTATTGTGCCTGGAAATCTGGATTCTTGCGTGGGGTCGCTCCTGGCAGTGCTGTGAAGGGCATGGAAGCTGAAAGGGCAGAAGGGCTCAGTGAACACCATCAGTTATAAAAGCAAACAGAAGAACTCGCTCCTCCAAAGTGATGATTATAAATGGCTCAATTAAGTAAACAAAGACGTGGTTAAAAAAAAACCCCAGCACTGACAGATATTAGATAATAAAATTAATTATAAACAGCAGCCAAAATGCAGCAAGTACAAACTAATCAAAATACTTAATTAGGCTTTGCAGTAGCTACTTTTCTCCCTACCACTGTTCATTACAATTTTATCTGGGGGCTGGTGTCTTTGGTAAGGCTCCAAAGTGTGTAATAACCGGTTTAAAAGCCTTATGCTCCTACAAAAAAATAATATTTTGAGACATGGTGCACTTCAGGCTGACTCAGCCCAGGAAGGAAGGAGCCCCTTGCCCTAAATGGAGAGATCTGAGGGCTGATGTTGCCTCTGCCTGTTCTGTACCTCCTGTGGTATTCAAAAGGCTTCAGGTACTTATAAATATGTTAAATCTTGGCCTGACAGCTGCCACTGGGGTGGCTGCAGGTGTCTTCTCCAAGGAACAGAGGTAATCTGGTATTGCATTTAAGGAGTTAAAGATCTGCGTGAATAAAAGCAAATCTGGGTGCAGAACACCAACTAAAGAAGCTGCTGGCAATTCAGTAAAAAGGTGTTGTGGGTTGCAATGGATAGATTGGTGTCCTCTGAGGTAAAAAATAAAAACAAAATAATAAAGAAAAAGAAAAAAACCAGAAGAAAACGAAAGGAAGTTTTATTCTGCTGAATTTGGATAGCTAAGAAACAGCTGCCCTGACTTTTTTTGGCTCCTGCCCTAGGTTCAAGGTAGAACATGGTGCTGACTCCAAACCTCCCTGGGCAGCCTGATCACCTTTTCCATGGGGAAATTGCTCCTGGTGTCCAATCCGAGCCTCCCCTGGCCCAGCCTGAGGCCGTTCCCTCTCCTCCTGTCCCTGTCACCTGTGAGAAAAGTGGTAAAAGTCAGTGCAGGGATGGCACCCAGGAGAAATCTAAAACCAGACTGGAAGAGGATTCTGGTGAGGACAAGATATATTCATCTATTCAGATAGAGATGCCAGAGAAATGGGAAGATCTAAATTCAGAGCTTGTACTTAAAAAAAAAAAACCCCAAAAAGCTATCAGTTCTCTTTAATTGTTTTGTACCCAGATCCAACTTGATGAGAAATTTCACAGATGTGAAGGAAACAGAATTTTGGTTACCTGGAAGAGATTTCCAGTGGAGTTACTTGTTCTGTTCCATGTATGCCAGAGGATCTGAAGTCATTAGTGTCACTGGAGGACCTGCCTTTGCCAGAAAGTGCTCAGGCAAAAAAAAAAAAAAGCCAGACAGCTGAATTTCATCAGATTCACAGATCCAGTTCCATGGAGATGTCAGAACAAGCAAACGGATGAGTTAAAAACGATCGCGGCACACAATTTACATTTTTATTTTTGTTCGAGAAACAACAGAAAGCTGTGTGCATCCTGCTGCTGGGGGAGGCAGAAATTATAAATCCAAAATAATAAACGCCGCATAAAAATAAAGCATTCACAGGCAGTTTGCTTTCGTGCAGTGTCTACAGCCAAAACTCACCAGCCAGTGCTGTGAGATTTACTTCCAACAGAGAAGGCCACTTAAAATTCAGGAACTAATGTGATTTAATAAAACGCAGTGTAACACACTCCTACTTTCATTTTCACAGATGAATGCGAACCTCAGAAGACAACAAAAAAGCATGTAATCACTCAAGCTCTCCATTGCACAAACGAATTCTGTCCGACCAAAACCACATCCCTGGGTTTGGGAAATTCCTATTTGGCTTGCAGAGGCACCTTCAGAGGTAGGAAGGAGGTAGGAAGGTTTCTGTAAGTTTTGATGATGCTGAGGGTATTCAGTTAATAAATAATCCCCGCTCTCTGTGGAAATGCAAACCACTCACATGCATGAGAATATACAGAGTGAGATCCTGGTTTTTTTATAAACCTCAATTGTAATTTTACCTTTGATTCCAGAGGGTTGAGGCTTCACCCGGGAGGTTTCTACCCTCCAGCACTTCCCACTCCTAAGTGGTGGTAAGAGCTTATAATTTAATTTCTGTCACAGCCATAACAGGGAAAAGCAGCTCTTTTTCCCTGAGCACACTTTTTTATTGCAGCACAGGCTCCTAAATAGAAGCCTGGATAACCACAGGTCCAAAAGCTCTCCAAACCTGAGAGATTTGTGCATGTCTCCTGGTGGAAATGGTTGGTTTAGTGACGTGGGTGGAGTGGGAGCTTCAGAAAAAGTTTATTAAAGAATCCCAGCCACTGAGTCACGAGGTGCTGGAAGGCCCCCATGGCTTTCTAAACTTCTCAGAGGGGAGCCTGGAGGGGCTGGATCCAGTCCTAGCCCCAGAAACTGTCAAAAATTTAAGTTTTACCACTTTGTCCTGCAGGTTTTAACGGTGGCAAATCAGATATATTTATATAAAAATGAGTTCTTTATTACGACAAATGATTAGACAAAAAGGACTCCATCAGAATTATTTACCATGCAATATAAAAGCTAAAAGCACATTAAAGCAGTAACATTAAATTAGCGAAATAGAAACAATTATTAAGTAGAGATTGAGGTGACTCACCCACAACAACACTCATGGCATGGTTCTTTCTCTTAACCTCAAGGACTACCCCTGCTGGGCATCCCTGAATTCCCAAGGGAGGGATCTCCACATCCCAAGAAGAAATATGTTAGGAGAACCTTCCAGAAGGAGAGTGGACTGGACTTTCATGGTGCAAAGGTGCTGACTGCCAGTCTTAGGCCTCCAGGGTCAGTTTAGCAGTTCATCTGCCAAATCTTTGCCAAATCTTTGCCTCATTATCAGGATGTTCCTTCAGGGTTAATTGCCAGATTGAGTTTTATCATAATTCAACACCAAAACAACATGTGGCCACCTCTCAATGAACCCTGGGACAGCTGCAAACAGGACATTTTTTGGGTTGCTTGACCACATTCCAGGGCAGAGCTTCCAGGTCAAAGCATCCAGGACAAAGCAAAGCGTCCTGCCATGGTCAGCAGGATCAGAACCACAGCCACATGTGGAGCAAGAGGTCACCTGGGCAGGGGCATGCGGCGGCGGTTTTGCACCCCCACCGTGCTTATAAAATGTTTTATGGCTGTTTCTTATCTTAGAAAGTCCCATGCCAGAGCCAAGAAAGACTGGAGACGCCTGCGGGTTCATGTTCAGGTTGTTTATTTTTTCTTATCTCTCAGGGTCTGGAGCTGGCCGACAGCGACCTGCTCCGCCAAGATTCACCGCGGGAGTGACGCGCAAGAAGGACGTTTTCTCCTTTTTATCTCTTTTAGGAAAACCAACCAAGTTCTACAACGTATTATTGTTTATCAATTTTTCCCAATTAATTTCTACCTTTTCTTACCATGACAGTGCTCCCTCCACCAATGCCCATCACCCTCATCACAGCAGGAGATGGAGGGGAGAGAAGAAAGAGGAAGGGGAAGGGGCACCGCCCTTTGCCCTCCATGTTTGCTTTTTTCTCTCCTACCTCCATAAATCTAAAACCTACATTCATCCAGTGATAAGATCAGCTAATTACACATTTTCTTTCCGTTTTATATTTCTTCCCTCAATGTGGGCAGCTTTCTCCAAGGACACGGCTCGAACATAGAATTCTGGGCTTTCATCTCGGGTTCCAAGACTGTCTGTCGGGGCTCCAAACCCCCCTGGACAGTCAGAGGGACACTCTGGGCTGCCACAGGGGCACAGCCACAGCTGGGCTGGCCAGCAGCAGGGACGGGCCACGAGATGGATCCCTGCTGCCTCATCTAGGCCAGCCACAGAGCTGACCTGGTTTTGGGGACAGATGGCTGCTGCCACAACGCAGGAATGCAGGCAGAGGGTGACACAAACTCCTCACTGTGTGCTGTCCTGTTTTCTGCTAAGCCTTCTGTGTATAATATGGAGTCAGAGAATTTTCATACAGTTTCATGGAAACAATAGCCAATGTTTATTTAACCGTTTTCTCTGTTTTTCATCCCTTTTGTGATAAGAGAAAGTTTGATGAGCATCCTTTTTCTCCGGTGGGATTGAGGAGGAAGTGACATGTCCTCCAATCCCTTGTGGAATTGAGAAACCTATAAAGTACGAAAAATGTAAATAAAGTCCTCTCTTTTTCCTCTTTCTGCTAAACCTAGCAGGTGTGAGAGTTTCCTTTATTGTGTCCTCTACTGACAGGAGAGAGCATTTCCAATGAGCCCTCTCATGTTGATTCCGGCATGAGCTGTGGTAAAAGACACAAACAAGGAAAAAGTGGGTGTGGAAATGGTGTGGAAATTCATGGTAGGCAGTGTGAGATTGCCCTCTCAGGGCAAGATGTGAGCAGGAGGCAGCCAGGCTTGCCTGTTCTGTTTTGGATTGCGCAGCAACGAGAGGGTTGGGGTTGTTTTTTTTTTTAATCAATTCCCGCTCCAGGACTTAACGTAAGGTAATACATAATTGATAATATTTCCATGGGAAAAACAGCTGGTTGGAAGGAATTAGAAAACAAGCTGGAAATACTTTTGCTGCTAATTCACTGGGTCAAAGCCAGTCCACGTTGGTTGCTATTGGAAGTTGCCACCACCTGTAGTTTGGTGGCCTTGGGGAGTGAGCTGCAGCTTGGTCTGCCTGTTCCTGGTGCAGAATTCCATTCCCCTACCCGGGAGGAAGCACAGGAAAAGGGACTTGAGTGTGTCCAGAGAAGGCAGTGGAGCTGGGGTAGGGCCTAGAGAAGAATTCATGTGAGGAGAGGCTGAGGGAGCTGGGAAAGGGGCTCAGCCTGGAGAAAAGGAGGCTCAGGGGCTTCTCAGTGTACCTGACAGGAGTTTGTAGTGAGGTGGGGATTGGATTCTTCTTCCAGGGAACAGGGACAGAAGGAGAGGGAACGGCCTCAGGCTGGGCCAGGGGAGGCTGGGCTTGGACACCAGGAGCAATTTCCTGGTGGAAAGGGAGCTCAGGCCTTGGCAGGGGCTGCCCAGGGAGGTTTGGAGTGCCCATCCCTGGAGGTGTGCCAGGAGTGCCTGGAGGTGGCACTCAGTGCTCTGGGCTGGGGATAAGGTGGGCATCGGGCACAGCTGGGCCTTGATGGTCTTGGAGCTCTTTTCCAACCTAAAAAAATCAATTTCTGACTGCTTTTGCTGCCTACCTTCCCTCCTGCCCCTCTGCTGGCTGTTCTCTCCCTCTGGTACTGAGCCCTGTGCCTTCCTGGCTTTGTTCTTCCCAGCATCCTCACCCTTCAGAGGGAAACCTGTGAGGTCTTGTTAAAAAAACCCAACAGGATAGCTCTGAGTTATCAACCCTCTGGTAGCCCTTCCAAACGCTGCCCAGCGGCCTGAAGCAGTCTGGGCTTCTCCAGCACCCTGCAGTTTAAGCTGCCAATAATTTGGTGGATTCTTCCTGACTTGCCAGGGTCTAAATTACTTCCCTTCTACTGCAGCTCAAGCGCTGAAAAACAAACAGTTTGTTTTCAAGCAAAGCAGGAGCCTCCACTTGTGTGGCTTCTGCACTCCCCTCTGTCCCTCAAAATGTTTAAAGAATTTAGCAAGGGGGGAAACGCACTACACTGAACTGAACTGTCAGGATTCTTGCTTGAATTGCAGCAGTAAAACTTCTGAAATATGAGAGTATGAAGGCCCTTTCACTGGAAATGCTTTTTCATCCAAATTATTTTTTTTTAAAGAAAGACAATTTCCCTCTTGCTGCGTGGGATCGAATAGAAAGCCAGCTGAATAGAAATAGAAAGTTAATAGAAAGAGTCTCATTTACTTAATAGGTTTGAATCAGGTCCTTTGAGATTACTCATGGTTTTGAGAGGGAATTTTGCACTTTTCTGTCTCAACAGCATGTCCTGAGTCTCTGATGGATCTGGACAGGCTGGATCCACGGGCTGAGGCCAAGGGTGTGAGGGTCAATGAGGTCAAGTGTTGAAACCCGGCCTTGGGTCACACCAACCCTGTGGAGCTCCAGGCTGGGCAGAGGGGCTGGGAAAGGCCCTGGGGGTGCTGGTGCCAGGGGCTGGACACGAGCCCAGGGGTGCCCAGGTGGGCAAGAGGCCCCTGGCACCCGGCCTGGCTCAGGAATTGTGTGTCCAGCAGGAGCAGGGCAGGGATTGTCCCTCTGTGCCGGGCACGGAGAGGCCCCTCGAGGGCTGTGTCCAGTTCTGGGCCCTGCAGGAGAGCCCTGGAGGGGCTGGAGCGTGTCCAGGGCAGGGAACGGAGCTGGGAAGGGGCTGGAGCCCCAGGAGCAGCTGAGGGAGCTGGGGAAGGGGCTCAGCCTGGAGAAAAGGAGGCTCAGGGGGGCCCTGGTGGCTCTGCACAAGTCCCTGACAGGAGGGGGCTCAGGGGGGGTCGGGCTCTGCTGGCAGGGAACAGGGACAGGAGGAGAGGGAACGGCCAAACCCCCAAATTTCCTGCTGAAAACCAGTGTGGATTTGGCCAGGTTGAGGCAGCTTTAGTTTATTCAGTTGACTCAGAAGCCCAGCTTGGTCTGTGGACAGGCCAACTGTGCAGTTCCAGTTGAGTTTTAATTGGCCCTAACCCTGTAGAAGGCTCTGTGGTTGAACAGGAAACAGCTTTGATTGGAGGCCCCTCTGCAGACCTGACTCTGCAGGGAGCTGGGTGTAAATTGGTGAGATTATAAATCCCCAGGCCTGACCTCAGTGACCACTGGCTGAGGGTTAATGGCTGCTACTAATTAGGGAATGTTTGGGTACAGCTGCATGACTCGCTCTGCGTGTCACTTGTATCACCCCAGACGACTTGGTTTGCGCTCAGTGGGGGGAAAAAAAAAAGACTGCTGGTCAATTTATGGGGCTTTTTAACCCATATTCACTGCTCGAAACATATTAACTCTCCTAATTAGCCTGGGATAGAAACCTGTTAACAGAGACCTTCTCGCTGGCCTGGGGAGCTCAGCAGAACTTGGCAGTTCCTGCTTTTTGTGAACTGTCAGAATTTCCCCTCACCCCAACGAGGTCGCCTCTTTTATGGTTTCTATTGATTCCTTTTACTGGTTGGCTATATTTAACTCCCTTTGAAAACCTGTTTCTTCAGGAGGGTTGAGATGAGTTAAATATTAAGGATTTATGACTGTGCTCATTTTTTTTATCAGTTCCTTGGGAAGATTTATGTAGTATTTTTATCATCTCTGAAATGCTTTTGATTGTTGATGGGGGAAACTTCTCAGGCCACTGGATCTTGATCTTGTCCATAAGGTGTTTTTTTTCCCCTCTAACCTGACAGCAGCAAAACGGGTTCAGAAGTTCATCTGTGCTTTATGTCTCCACTCCTGGTACAGAAAGGAGGAGCTGCTTCATATAGGGGTGTGATGAAAATATGGTACTGTATTAAAATATGGGTTCTATGTACATAAACGGAATAGCACAAGTTATTAAATGTTAATACACATAAAATTATAATTGCAGCATGTACTTGCGTACTGATATACAGATATATAAAAGCCCCACCTCCTGTTTATATAAACAGTTAGATCTTTGATTCTCTTGGAAACTTGGTGGGTTGAAACACAGCTCTGAGTTCTTCCAATTCTGATTTCTTCCAACTCTGATTTCCTGCTGCTGGAGTTTGCAGCATCACTTTTATTTCAGCAGGAATTTTGTTACCTACATGGCTTTGGGCTTTTGCACCCTGAAAATGCTGGCTGTTTTCTGCTTCCAGGGTTGCTGCTAAGACTTGAGGTGTCCAAATGATGTTAAAAACAAAGCACTGGCTTGGAAGATGGAGGAAGACAGCCTGAACTTGTGCACCTTCTGTGCTTGTGACCCCGTGAGTCTGTGAGTGAACGGTGGCAGCTTACTCAGCACAACCAGCTCCCCGTGTTCTCCTGGCTGTACCATTTTCTGGCAACCAGTCACTAAAATCAGCAGAGCTCTGGTGACGTGCTGAACTGCTGGGGACGTGGAGACAGGAGACGTGCAAATATTGAGGGAGTCTTAAGTCATCGTTTCTCAGAGTCCATTCATTTAGAAATCAAACTCTTGCACTGAGTAGTGAAATCCTGCTCTTGGTCAGCAAGACTCTTTCCCTGAAGGCTGGCAAAGGCACCTTCACCTTTCTGTGGTGGCTTTCTGTGCCTATTAGTTATAAATTAGGATTCTTTGATCTGAGATGTCCTAGCAATGTGCTCTAGGATGGCCCTGCTTGGGGCTGGACCGCTGCGGTCCCTCCCAGCCTCACCTGTTCTGGGATTCTCTGGGATTCTCTGGGATTCTCTGGGGCTCCTGGGCTCTGTTTCCAGCTCTGTCTCTCATTTGATGCCTGACCATGGGAAAACTGCACCTTTTGCAAAGGAATTGCTCAGTCAGAAGAGTCTCCTGCACGTTGCTGCAGGCTGAGGCTCAGCCTTGGCCTCAGATGGTGCTGAACCCCCTCAGGCCTGGCTTTGTCAGGCAGGTAGTTCTCTGTAGGCTCAAGCTGGAGACAAATCCCATCTGCTCTACCAGCAGGTGTGATGCCTTCCCTCAGCCACCTAGAAACAGAGACTAGACAAGAGTAAGGGAAGAAAGGTAGATATTTATTTGAAGGGCCTTCAAGGCACACCCTGGGGAGCCAGAGGCTGCTTCCATAAAATGGACCCCAAGATGGACCCCAGGTCACGAGTTCTTGACACTGTTATAGGTTTGGACCATTTGCATATCAGCATAAATTCACCAGTTAAAACTTTAGCTCTCTTCAATTTCTCCACCTCTTTCATGGTCCCAGTTTACACCTTTTGGGCCTAGGACAGCCCGAGTGTCCTTGAACAGCTCAGAGAGGCTTTGTTGTGTCTGTCTGGCCTAAGACAGCAGCCAATGAGCTACAAGAAACTTTAGAGTTACACACTGGGCAGTACAGGATTTGAAAAATATAGAAATTAAAACCTAAGGCATCAGGTGACTGGAGCAGCCATGTGGGAGGGACAACAATTCCAATTTCTGGGCATCAGGCTGGTGCTCTGGGACAGCAGGTGGGACGTGCTGCAGGGGGATGGCTTGGGAAAAGCTCACTGAGCTCCTCTGCTCCTCAGGCAGGAGCACCTTTGGGTGCCCTGCCCAGCTCGGGGCAGAGTTGGTGTTTGTCCCTCAGCCTTCCAGGCTGGTTTGCACTTAATTTGTACCCGAGTGTGTTTCTAAGGGCAAATGCTTTGTTTGTGGTGTAGCAATTTGCCTTTCAGCTCAGCCCTGAAGCCACTTTGGAGGGACCACAGAGGTGGAGCCCTGGTGCTTTATGGAAATGCACGGCGGTGACAGGAAAAGGGGAATGGCCTCAAACTGCCCGAGGGCAGGGCTGGATGGGATCTTGGGCAGGAATTGTTCCCTGGGAGGGTGGGCAGGCCCTGGCCCAGGGTGCCCAGAGCAGCTGTGGCTGCCCCTGGATCCCTGGCAGTGCCCAAGGCCAGGCTGGACACTGGGGCTGGGAGCAGCCTGGGACAGTGGAAGGTGTCCCTGTCCTACCCTGGAACTGGATCATCTTTAAGGTCCCCATCCCAAAAACCTTTCCCTGCTCCTTCCCCTTCCCCAAACCCATCTAGAATTCCACGATTCTCTGATCTCAAGCCCGTGTATGAACATCTCTCACTTACAAAACAGGCAGTGAAGTGAAAACTGCTTACGTGTGTGCTTATAATAAAATTTTCTCTGCCTATTTTGAACAGAGTATTTGAAAAAAAAAAAACAACCCCAACCAACAAACCCGTAACTTGCAAAACTTTCTGCTCTATATCCAGCATTTTCTGGTGCAAAAGGTTAAAGGCAAAGCATATTATTGTTTTCACCTTCGCTGGACACGTTTGCAAACAATCACATATGTTTAGGGGATTTTGGTGCCAGCTGTAGTTGTACCAAACGATACAATATTTCATAAATAAGCTGTCACTTATTCAGCATCTTTATTTAGAGGTGCTAAACAAGAGACTTCTTCTCCCTGCCTGGTGGAACGCACATGGAGAGAAAAAATGTGAGCAGTGTAACCCATGGAATCATTTCACTTCTCAGGCTTGGATACAAATGAAGTCCTACAGCCAAACACTCGAGCTCAGGGACCCTTCCTGCTTTTAAAAGAGACCTGTGTAGGTTCCTCAGGGTCAAACTGAGCCCTGACTGGGGCTAAAACTGATCCAGCAGCAGCTGGAATGAGTCACTTGGAGGTCAGGATTTTGTTCACTCTGGGATTGCACTTTGGACTGTGACCTGGAGAAAACAAGTGAATATATATGGAAAATATCCACTGTTTTTAGAGTGTCACAGATATCACAGCTGATATCAGGTATTTGCAGAATTTATGTCCCATGCTATTCTATGTATCTTCATAGAACAGCCTGCTTGGCGTATGATTAATAAAAAAAATCAAAAATTGGTGTTTATTAAATTGAAAAAAAATTAAAATCAATTGAAGCATGAATGTAAGAAAAATAAACTCTATTAATTCTGCTCAGCATTGGGCTTGATTTTTCCACAGCTTAAATTCTGGAGGAATTTACATTCAGCCTGTTTTTTCTGTTAATTACTTTTTGCATGTAACATGGGAGCTCCTCATGAGTCGATTGCTCGCAGGGTTTTGTGTTAAATAAACAGAAGTCTAGCGATGGAATTGGTAAACACTGTGCCACAGCTTTTTACCCTTTGCTTCCATCTCCACAGCCTTGAATTCCTCTTCTCACACACAGGAGGCTCTCCAAGCCCCTCTTGTGCTGGAAAGCCTCTGCATTCTGCGTGGTGGAACAATTAAAAGCTGTGGTAAGGATTGTTAGAAAAGAGCTTTTCTCACTGTTGCTGTCGTCAAAATCATTATGAATCACATTCACTGGTACAAAAGTACCTCCAGCCTGGATTTAAAGCTGGAATTATAAGAATTCCACGCTGTCTGAATGGCGTTTGTCTTGAAATGCAATCTGCATTTGGAGGAGGGAAGCAATGCTTCCCCTCGAGTGGTGGCAAACCAGGAAAGAAAGGCTATTTATTCAAAAAGCAGTTCCTCCCCTCTGCTCACAGAAAACACATTTTGGCCATGTCCTCCGTGCTGCAGAGGCATTACTGGGTTTATTTCTTCTGAAATCACAAGCTGGGAGCAAACAAGTTGTGCTCTCTCAGTAGGGTTTGAACAGAGGTGTAAGCACGTGTTAGGTCCTGAGCATTATTCACAATTAGAATACATGACAAGAAAAATCAGAAAGCCCCCAGATGGAAAGTAAATGTTTCAATACCTCTACGTGGCACACAGCACGCATTCATTTATTTATTTATTTTAATTTTTTTTTCACTCGGGAATTCAGTATTTGGGTTTGATGTAGTCGGTGCAATTAACTAAGATGCTTCTGGGATCGTTTATCTCTTGGCTTGGGTGGAATTAGAAATGCCAGCTGTGCTCCCCTGCTCATCTGCACATGCACAGCCCCCACAGTGCTGCTCCCAGGTGTGGCAGCCCAGAACACTCCTCGGACTGCACAGGGGGGTCTGGAGCCCTGCCAGACAGTTTCGGAACTCGAGACTAAAGCACAGAACTCTATGCTTGAGCCGTGTCATCGGAGAACGCTGCCTACATTGAGAGATGAAATGCAAAATAGAAAGAGAGTGTGTAATTAGCTTATCTTATCACTGGGTGTATGTAGGTTTTAGTTTTATGGAGGTAAGAGAGAAAAAAGCAAACATGGAGGGCAAAGGGCAGTGCCCCTTCCCCTTCCTCTTTCTTCTCTCTCCTCCATCTCCTGCTGTGACAAAGGTGATGGGCATTGGTGGAGGCAGCACTGCCATGGTAAGAAAAGGCAGAAATTAATCGGGAAAAATTGATAAACAATAATACGTTGTAGAACTTGGTTGGTTTTCCTGAAAGAGATAAAAAGGTAAAGACAGCCTCTCAAGGCGTTACTTCTGCTGTGATTTTCAGAGCAGCAGGTCCTGCTGTCCTTGCTCCAGACACTGAGAGATAAGAAAAAATAAACAACCTGAACACGACTCCGCAGAAGTCTCCAGTCTCTTTTGCCTCGGGCGTGGGACTTTTTAAGATCAAGAAACAGCCATAAAAAACTCAGAGATAAACTACACCCAGGGACAGCAGCTTGGTGGGGCTTTCATGGACAGACTGGGGACATGAGGCAGCTTTTTGGTGGCTGTGGTTTCCCCAGGATGAGCAGCCAAATCCTCCAGCCCTTGGTGTGCTCAAGGAGTTCAGGAATACGGGGCTGCACCCTACTAAAAATCCTAATTCCCGGGAATGGCTTCAGTGGTTAAAATTACAGAGTAATTTAAAAAAAAAATTAAATTTCGATTTAAAATTTTGAATGTAAACAAACGGCTTTTGTAGTTAAAATTGCAGTTTAAATTTTTAAAAAAATTTAAATTTTGATTTAAAATTTTTAATGTAAACAAACGGCTTTTGTAGTTAAAATTGCAGTTTAAATTTTTAAAAATTTAAATTTTGATTTAAATTTTTTAATTTTAAAAACCGGCTTTTATAATTAAAATTACAGAGGTTTCACTGGAGGTGGCTGTGTGAATAATAACTAAGGGAGGAAAATTTCTAAACACTCCCTAATGTTTACTTTTATGGAAAAATTGGGTTTTAAACATCATAACATTGGGAAAACTCATACATTTCCTATCTCAGTGGGTCTAAGGGATCCAAATACGACCCAGTCCATTCACTTAAAAAAAGCAACAACTTTGCCCTGATTTCTGCCTCTACAAGAGAATGATGTTGGTTACTTTTGGTCCATGTTGAGGTTTTAAGGTTTAAAAAGGTCACCCAAAAAACCCTCATATTGCATCCTTCAAAAGAGAACCTTTGATCAAAGCTTCTGTTCCAAATAATTCCCCTCATCTTCTTGTGAATGGAAGGCATCACGTTGTTTTTCACACAGGACTGATCACACTTCTGTTAAAAATAAGTGTCTCAAATCTGCTGCGGATTTATTTATACACCATTCATAAGGCCCATTTGCACCAGACTGACGTTTCCTTTATTATCAATTATTTTCTCATCCTCAGGATATTTAGAAATGCTAGTTGGGTCCCTTGATGCACCAAACACAGATGGTCCAGTCCAATACCCACCTCTTACACTGTGCAGTTGTTTTTCCAGCCAGTGGGTGAATTTCTTTTTCCTGTAGCACTCTCCCACTTTTCCTTTTCTGCTTTTGCAATGTGGACCATGGAGCTGATTATAACAAACCCCTATCACTCTTGCCACTGTAAAATCATCTTTTTGCTGCTTGTCCTGGTTGGAAACACAAGATATTATAATTTTAATGTATTTCTTGTTGAGCCCTGTGACTCCTGTGACTTTGAGACTGTTGCACAAGCTCTGCCAGTGCCTATTTTTGAGGTCTAAGTCTTCCTGGCACAACAATACAAGTTTTGCTCCTGCAACTTTGCTTTTTCCACTCTTTACCTGCAGAATACCTCAACGTGTTCAGCTCAACAAGCAAATCAGGTGGCTTTGTCTAACTGCTGAGTCCTGAATGTTATTTTCCAGTTATTGTGCCTGCCACAAATTTCATAAATAGTGATTTTATGTCTCGCACTCTCACCGCATCAGTGAGAGCTGAGCAGGCAGAAAAGTGTCTTGTATGAGGAGCCTGAATTGCAATGATTCATTGGTATGGCTCTGTAACACCCCATTGTTATTTCCCTCTGCTGATTTTCCAGCTTTTACATCCCCGGGTTTTGTCCTGAAATCAGTGCTGGAATGTAAAACGCACTTCACAAGCGAAGGTTGATTTTATTTCAGCCCAAATCCATCATTTATATACCCACTAAATTCTACCAGGGCACCATCTGGTGAGGAGACAACGGGGTTGAATTACACATAATGCAATTATGGTGTGAAAACACAGCCGTCTCTGCTATTCATCAGGTTGTATTCCTAAAATACTTAGTAAAGATTAGAATGTAAACTAATAATACTTTTCATTAGGCCCGTAAAAATATCGCTGCGGATTTCACCGTGTGTGCATCTCTTAAAAATGTGAGGCAGTGCTCACTGAGGGCATAAAAGATGGACCAAAAGGGACTTGAAGTGCAGCTTCTTGACCTTCCTCCCACGCTCTTTGTGGGTTTTAATTTTAATCCATTAATTTTAATGCTGCATCTGCTGAGCATCATCCCTGACACGTGACACTACATCCAAATGCAGGTGGAATTATTTTGTACAGAAATGGTAAAGTTTGAAATTCATCGTGAGAAGGAGCTGTTGGAAGGTATCGATCAAAGCATTTTGGGCTTCATGGGGATTTTTCGGGGAATTTTTGCTGGAATTTGCAGCATTGTGTTCTGCCTCATCCCTCACTAATCAAAGAATTACTGCACAAAGACATTCCTGCAGTTTATGCTGGGTACAATTTCATCTTGCTCTTTATGCTTTGAAACATGCCCTGAGAGATTATTCTGTTGTTATTCAGATTTTTCCAAACCAGATTTTTCCCATGTTGTATCAGACTGGAATCTGGAAACTTGGATTTCCAAAGGATTTTCTATAACTTGCTTGGAGCCACCTGGCCTAGTGGAAAATGTCCCTGCTTGAAACTGGATGAGCTTTAAGGTTCCTTCCCACCCAAACCTTTCTAAGGTTCTATTTCCATATATTTATTTAATTTGAGCACAGCTTTTTAAGGGGTAAACACATGCAGATTATGAAAAGATAAGATCAAGAGAGAAGCTGGACATCCAACATATTAATAGGATGGTTTTTTTCCAGGCATGCACCAATATTTGTACGTATTTACCTCTACCTACACATGATAAATCCACTTCCCATGTGTATTCAAACCTGCAATTTCTTTAGATATATTTAAATACATAAAATATTTATGTATATATTTATAAGTGCACATATTTTATTAGGTTTGTGTGAAGAACACACAGGTTATGTTCTCTGAATCAGATCTTAAATGCAGGCATTTTATGCAGTGATAAATAACACAGCTCCAAGTATTTAGTGGGAAGAGTCATGGTTAATATCCATTCTGGAATTTTCGTTCGTGAGGGAACAGATTTCCTGGCTAAAAGAGACTGGAATTATGCACATCAGTTTAAGCTTTTATGTATCAGGTTATGAGTGAGATTCTGATAAAAAATCTGCTTTTTTTCCCTTGTTCCTGCCTGCTAATGAGAGCAAAACCTTTTAATTAAAGAATAAATAATGGCGAAGAATATTGGGATGGGATTTTTGATTGTTTCTTAACTAACTAATCCTTTTAAATCAAATTAAAGTTCACTTGGAGGTACCTGATTTTAATATTATTTTATAAGAGGTGGATACGTTGAGGAAAACAAGAGTAGTGGTGATTTTTCTTCACCAGTATCCACACAATACACAGGGTACAGGACTTCATGCTATAAATGAAAGATTTCTTAGAAATAAAAATAGAATGTTTCTACTAAGTAAAGGAAGTCTTTGGATCCACGACCAGTTTTAGGAAAGGTGAAGGCCTGAGCAGGATCTTTTCATATTGCAGTGGTGGTTATTTTTCTGCTGTAATGGACTCACAGAAGATCCTAAGGTGGCAAAACAGACTTCATGCTATAAATTCTTGACCTGGAAAGAGCAGTGCTCACTCTAGTAAGAAGAAATTTGATTTTTCAAAATACAGATGTCTCGTTCTGGTAGGTTTTACCTGGCAATATCTATCAAATATAAAGTGGTTCTTGATTTGAAGGAATTACCTCGCAGAGCCACAAGTTTAGGTCATTCAAATTGCTTTAGTCCGTGGGCTTCATTTCCAACAGCTGAGCCCTCAGCTCACTGAATCTCTTGTTGCTGCTGAGGTTAATTTATCAGAAAATAAAAATAGACGTGAAGTTTCACCCAGAAAAGCCTGTGTTTGTTTAAATTCTGCTAAGGTTTTTTTAGTCATAAATATTGCTGGCCTCCAAATGAGTTGTGTGGGAGTAGGATTCCTATGTGTCCATATTGCCTGCAGGATAATTTGAAGTTGATGTATTTTTTAAACTTCACATCACCAAATGTAAATGAAAGATGCCTGGCGGAATTCATTAACTTGGCTACAGACAGGATTGTTTTTCTTCTTGGTGGTTTTTTCCTCAAGCTTGCAAATGTAGAAGTGAAAGGTTGGCATGGAAATTCGTGTCTTCTTGGTATAAAAATCTTTTTCAGCTTCAGCTGGGGATGTTGTGATTCGGAGCCTCTTTGGGTGCATAAGGCCCAGACCTATAAACTCTGCCCATTTTTTTGGTCAGCTGGACAAATAAAAGCAAAAATCCATCTTTTCTGTGATTCCCTGGCAGCTGTTTCTTGGAGGCACCATTTATGGTTGCAGGGATAAGTTGTTCACTACCTGAGTTTCAACCAAGGCTGTTAATCTGTGACAGAGAGGTGCCTTCAGCCACCTTTTTTTTTATGATCGTTGAACCAAAACTTGCCAATCTTTCGAAGAATAGAACAGCACTAACAAAAAGTCTCTGCCGGCCTGGGAACAGCATCACACGTTGCTGGCACAGCTGCAGGAGATTTTCACACTGCTCCCCTGACTCATCCCGTCCCCCTGCATTTCCCTGCGTGCAGGATCCGTTCCTTAGGGTTTGGAGGGGTGGTTTTTCACTCAGTCTTTCAGGAAATGGCTTTATCTAGCAACAGTAAATAAGTCAGAGGAGGAACAAAGCTGAAGTTGTCGCGCAGGTTTCGTGCTTCTTAACAGAGCGTGATGGGCAGAGCTGAGAATAAATTTACTTAATGTGAGCTGTAAGTCAACTCAGATACAAATCTTGAGATCCTCAGTACAGCCTGATGCCTTAGGAGCTGCAGAGTTTTGATAGCTGACTCAGGGTTTAGACTATTTAGCATCAGCAAAAGCCTAATATTTGCAGTGGAGCTGACACAAAAAGGCTCTAACCAGGGATTTCAGCAGCTTGGTATTTAAATGTTTGGTACCTGCAGGAACCAAAGCCTGAGGCAGGATAAAGAATTCATCACAGCATTCGTTTCGGAGCCCATTTCATATTCAATC
This sequence comes from Platysteira castanea, assembly GCA_013397175.1. NCBI lineage: Eukaryota > Metazoa > Chordata > Aves > Passeriformes > Platysteira > Platysteira castanea. Next base: position 334,437 of record VYXC01024357.1, read on the forward strand.
ACGGCGTGCATTGTCATTTATGGAAAAATCAAGAGATTTCGAAAGATATATTTTGGGATTTGCTTGGGGAAGCTGTTAAAAATAGCTGCATTAAGACCTAGGGAATGTGAATGGAGGAAAAAAAGGCTACTTTTTTTAAAAGGTGGGTACCCTGTCCAAACTGGGACCAACAAGCGGAAAGCCAATGTGTGCCCAGGTAGCCAAGAAGGTCAAAGGCACCTTGCCTGGCTCAGGAATTGTGTGTCCAGCAGGAGCAGGGCAGGGATTGTCCCTCTGTGCCGGGCACGGAGAGGCCCCTCGAGGGCTGTGTCCAGTTCTGNGTGATCCCATGAATGTGTTGGGTCCCAGGTATCTTATGAAAGAGATTTCTCAGTTGTGTAGTTACAGTCAGGCATTTTACAAAGTTTTCAGTTCTGTTGTGCTTAGGCAGGAGTTGCTCAGCACAGACCCTCACGGAGAGCAGCACCAAACCTGGCACCAAGTTTGTTTGAGTTTCAAAAGCTGCAAGGTGCCAGAGAAGTTTGAAATCCAGAAAGCCCCAAAGCGCTCCGAGGCCTTCTTGTAACCTGTAGCTCCAAATGATTATGGAAATACGAGAGAAAAAGCTGGAGGATCAGCAGAGACAAAACTTGCGAAGGAGCAGCCCAATGAATCAGGTTGGGGGGTGGAAAAATGGATCATTTGGAGAGGAAGGGAGCACCTGGTCAGCAGGGAAAAAGGAGAATAAACTGTTGTGCAAACAAATGTCCTTTGCAGAGAGGTGAGTGCCAGACCTTTGCTCCTCATGGAAGGGACACCACTGAAGGAACAGGGAACCTCCAGATGCTAAGAACAGGTCTGAGAGGAGCTGTGATTTCATCGCAGGGTTTGGACCATGATAATTTAAATGGATGAATCCCGGTGCTTTTCCAAGGAGTTGCATCCCTTAGAGCTCGGAGTGACAATCCTTTCTTAGGTTTTGTAAATTCTTCTGAGGGAGTCGGTGCAATTATTTCATCTAACAGTTGTGTGAGCCCTCAGGGTGGGATTTCCCTCACTTAACTTCAGACAGATCCCAAGCAGACATCTGCAGCTGTACAATTCACCTGGGACTCTGTGGAGTCAGTGCAGACAGCTGCATTTGCCCTGGAAGGGATTCTGCTGTTTTAAATCTATTTGAAATGTCTACCTGAGGAGGAGGTGAGTGATGCTGTAGCCCTCCTCTGTCTAAACCCACCTACACCGTTCACTGCCTGCTGTTTAGTGCCTCATGCATATTGAAAACTGTTGTTTGCCATTTCTCCTGCTTTGGTGAAAGCTTTAAAGGAGTTGTCTCGGGCACGGGGATTGTTCTGGAGAGTTTCTTGGCTGTTCTCTCAGGCAGAAGTATTCTCACAGCAGTTTGTACTGCCTTCAAGTTTGGGGAAGGCGAAAGAGGGGGAGAGAGAGTGAGTGAAGGGGATTAAATTAATTATCCTAGTAAACAGAAATATATGTTAAACGCTTCCTGTGGATAACAATAATTTATTCCGCTCAAAACTTTGGAGAGCTAATTAAAATCACAGCTTTACAGTGCAAGCTTCCAGCGGAACTATTTTTTCCCAGAAGGTAGGAATATCAGGGTATTTTTAGGCAGGGAAGAAATTGCTTGAGCTCGTAATTATATGGGATCTTTGCTGACATGGAAAGACTGGCAAAGTCAAGATGTGCAGGCAGTAGTGGAGATCTTCCCGCAAAGAACTTTCACTCAAAGCAAATTCTCCTTGGTTTGGTGATCAGAACTGGTGGCCCAGAGTTTCTGCTGCAGGTTTTGGTGTGTCGCTGGGTCTCTCAATCCAATATTCCCAAAGTGGAAGATTGGGATGCGCTGCACAGCTTTTTCCTGTTTGTTTTTTAAGGACAGAGATAACAGACGTCACACATTTCCAATCTCCCCTCTCTGCATGATCTGTATTCTCATGGAATCATTCAGGTTGGAGAAGCCCTCGAAGATCTTCAAGTCCTGTTCACCCAGGACCATTGTGTTCCCCCTAAACCACATCCCCCAGTGCCACATCCAGTCGTTTTTTGAATTATTCCGTATCACACCCATTGCTAATTCCTCTGAATGAAAAAAGGCAACTTGGGTTTTCTAAAAGCCCATAAAAAGCAAAACAAAATCCCAAAAGGTCCTTCCAAAACCTCAAGCCTCACAAATACTAAAACATGGCACTTATTATATCCTCTTTTAGATGTTAAGGACGAGGAACAACACAGCAATAAAAAGGACTGCAAGTTAAATAACCTAAACAAGCGAGGTGAATTTGTGGTCCTGTAGAACTACTTTGTTCTCTTAATAAAATATCATAGCTCTTTAATAAAATATCTGCTTAGCAAGAGAAGAACTTGGACCCATCAGAGTGATTTTCATTTATATTTTACCATTACAATAACTCCCTGAATGTTGTCACCCTGACATTTTCACTCTTCATCACTATGGAAAATGCTGAGATGCAACTGGGGTTTTTTTGCCTCAAGACTGAGATTGCAAATCCTGGAACACCCCATTTTTCTGTTTAATCTTTGTGATCAGATGTGGAAGGCCTGTTTTAGGGATGTGCACTCACACCCAGTATCTTCCAAAGAGCCCGTTTAAATCTTTAAAATCTTTAAATCTGGTTTTAATAAAGGCAGGTCAGATTAGTGAGAGGAAGAGCATGAGGCTCATGAGGTGATAGGTGGAAAAATTAAAAAAATAATGCTTACGAAAGTAAGAGACAGAACTTTAATTTCTGTGCAGTGCAGAAATGTGAAAAGCTCGGAGAGAAATGAAAGATCTTCCAGTGTGTGATTAAAAAAACCCCCAAATTCTAAGCCTTCAAAAGTCAGTAGCATGACAGACTGACCTGGCCTTCTTAGGCAGGGCTTTATTAATTTTTTTTAACTGTAAAGCTTTTTTTACAATTACCAGATTTGCCCTCTGGGCTCACCTATTTGGACTTGAGAGGACAGTGTTATTCTGGAGATGATTTGCCACAATTTTGGGGTTTTTTTGAGGGAATAAAGGAGAAAAGTTTTTAAAATGCAAGTGAAACTGCCTTGTTATCCGTGCGTTTTATGGCGCTCAGCAAGAATCTGGCGGTTTTTAAAAATATACTGAGTGAGGCATTGTAGTGAAGCCTTATTATTTGGACTGTGGGATTTGGTACCGAATTTACTACGTTTCATTTGTTAGGAAAATCCCCTGAATTATTAACACAACTGAGGGATAATGAACAAAGTATATTATGAGCAGCTTTATGCTTGCTTATTGCTCGTCTTTGATTATTCATCGATTTGCAGTGCGGGGTAATTCACAATTCATCTGCCAGCCATTAATGTGAATTACTGCCGGGGTTATGTCTGTTTGCTGCACTTCCTTGCAATATCAAAGAGAATATTGAACAGTCAATTGTCCAAGATGTGCCTTTACTATGCACATAACCAGAAAAAAACCCCACTAAGCACAGAAGTTGTGGATGTACTTTAAGATCTGTCCTGAGCATTGTTTTTATTTTAGGAGCCTGAAGGGAAAATCTGTTCAAGAATTGCCTTTACATTCACTTCCCATGCTAGAAGAAAGGGGAAATGGAAAAAAACAATTAATTCCTTCATGTACAAACCAGCTAAAGGGAAAATGTCATAAAATCACAGAATCAGTGTTGGCAAACATGCTGAAGCTCAGTGTTATCTTTCCTTTATATTAATTAACTAACTTTTTACGTGTTAAAAAGATGATCATCCACACAAATCCCTGTCATTCAGTTATTTAAATAACCAAGTTTTATATTCTTTGCTTGACTCAATATGCCTCCGTTTCTACTTGCATATTTTACAGTTTGCACTGGCTTTTTTCTTCTGCTTTATCAAGTCTTGAAATTTTGGGCAAACTTGAGGAAACTTTATTATAGTGCGGATGTCAAACTTCCTGTGAAGTTATTGAAAGGTATTTTCTGTTTTCCTTAAACCCCTTTAAGACAAGTGGGATTCAACAAGATTTATAACTACACCCTGGCCTGACACTGAAGTGTAAAAGTGATTTCATTAAATTAAAACTTTTACACATCTTACACTGTTTATTTGATTAAGGCTTGAAAGAATAAACTTCTATTCCACTAATTGTGCAAGTTGCTTCTAGAGTCTGCACATGAAAGCTCCCAAGATACATCACTGTCAGGCATAACTCACTAATTACTAATTAACTTCATTAAGTAACAGCTGCCATAGAGGGAGGGAAAGAAGGGAAGTGTAGCTAGGTCAAAATAAAAGAGGGTTGTGTGTGTCCATTGCACAGTCAAAATACTTCCCTATTTTCAGTTAGGAGCAACTGTGGCTCCAAAACCCTGCTTTGTAACAGTAAATGAAATTTAAACCCCCAGATGTGGAATTTTCCACATTCCTGCACTGCTGCACGATTTACTCTGCCCAGGTAGCTCATCGTAGGCATTTAAAAATAGACTTCACGTGTTTTAATTAAAAATTACTGCGTCAGAAATTCTGCAACTCTTTGTCGCAAAAGCCGTGAGACGTTGGCAGGAATTTTCAAATGAAAACTGCATTCCCAGCACCTTCTGGTAGGTCCTTTCATCACTTGGTCAGCTGTTCTGTCTGTTGACTCCAACAACAACAACATCCAGCTCAGTGAGGAGGAAATTAAATTTCAAATATTGAGTCCCTACAGAGAATGTCTCCTCGTGGCTCCCTTAATCAAAATATGCTCCACTTCAGAGAGGAAATTAAATCAAGGTGGCCAACTTCTTCTCTCCTCTGTTCTCGCCCCGTGAACAAGTCAGCCACAACTGCACTGATTTATTGAGGAAAAGAGTGATTTCCAAGGGGTAAGGAGTGCATTTGGAATGAAGGCACGGTGTCCCTGCGAAGCAGAGCAGAAGACAATTTCTATTCCTGCACAAGTGTAGTAGAAAATCTCTTTGCAATATTTCCAAAGGTGTTACAAATATCTCACATGGAGGAGGATAACCAGGCGTGCTCTGGGACGTGAATCCAGCCAGGGGAGCTAACATGTGTGGCAGGGAGTGTAGGGGTGGGAACAGATTAAAGTTTGTTTTCTGGCACTTTTTCTTGGCTCCGTGTGGGAAGTATGAGGTGCTTGGAATGTCCGTGGTCTTGGAGGAGAGCTTGGACTCTCAGGATCTCCTGAGGGAGGCAATTCCCGCTCACAGCGAGGTCCCAGGAGAAGTCAGGAAGGCTGGGAACCAGGAAAATATCCAAAAAATTCCAGGGATGACCCTTACCCAGATGCTAGACATCCCTCAAAAGTTTTATCACAAGCTGATGGCCACCAGCGGTGCATTAAACCTTGGTGGATTTTTTTCCCTTTTCCCATTTCCATGAAAAATCTCCAGCACTCGGAGCAACGTTTTTGACTAATTTTGTGGGAGAAGACTCAGGTAGGAAAATAAAGCTCAGAAAACAAAAGGGATTGTTTGGTGCTTAGTAGGAAGGCTTAGTGGGAGATGTTTAATGTCATGTAGGGGAATGAAACACCTGAATCCCGCTCATTTTCTGTGGGACTCCATTGCCATCTGCACCTCCAGGATCCAGCCCTTAACATTTTAATTTAAAATCCAGTTTGTGGTTAAAACAGCTCAAAATCAACGTAGGTTTTCATCCAACCCAATTAAAAAAAAAAAATTAGTTTGAAAACTGTCGCACCTTTTGTCTCAGTTCTATGCAAAACCATCCTCCAAACTAAATATAGCAGTTTTTTATTCCCCAGCTCTGAGTGCAGAGAGGAAAACAAAGAGACCTATGTCTGTGCATAGGATTAGGAGACTGGAGACAGGATTTATTTCAAAAATAACCAGCCCCTGGGCCCAGAGCTGATCGCTGGGAGTCCTGCTACTCTGTTCAGCTGATTCAACAGAGCGTGAGCTGGAAAAGGCAATGTGCAGACGCCAGCCTAAAGTCTAACAATTAAAACACCTCCTAATGAACCAGCAGTGCAGCATATGTCTCCCTGTCAAAAGCAAAATCGTTTAACAAACACTACCTTAGGTAATTTATGCTGTTCTGAGGGTGACTCACAGAAAGTTGGTGATTCAATGACCTATCTGGGTCTTGCTATTGTTAGATTGCCAGCTCCAGCTCCTTTTAAGTGCCACTCCAACAATGCGACTGATTAGGAGAGCGAAGCCTTATCAAAATAAAGCTATAAAAGGACTGTTTTGCATGTTTGTTTGGAAATGCAGGCTAAATCCTAAATCTGGGGCTTATCTCAGCACCGAGGTGTCCAATCAAGTGGTGTTTTATCCAGTGGCAAACAAGGTGGCCTTTGCCCTCACCGCTGCACGCTCAAAATGCATCCCCAAAATCTACAGAGCTGCACTTGGAGCCTTCTGTCCTAGGGGAAATTTAGCAATTCTATGCAGAGATAATTATTCAGATAATTTTGAGTTCAGAAAGTTTTAATTACAATACTGTCAGCTGGTTCACCTGTTCCTGCTTGGTCCATGCTCATGATCAGTCCATGCTTGTTTCCTAAACCCATCTTCCATCACTGAAATTACTTTTTGGAGAGTTTAGTCGCAAACTTCTCTCTGAATCATAAAATCATAGAAAGGTTTGTGTTGCCAGGGAATTTAAAGCCCATCCAGTGCCACCCCTGCCATGGCAGGGACACCTCCCACTGTCCCAGGCTGCTCCCAGCCCCAGTGTCCAGCCTGGCCTTGGGCACTGCCAGGGATCCAGGGGCAGCCACAGCTGCTCTGGGAATTCCATCCCAGCCCCTCCCCACCTTCCCAGGGAACATTTCCTTCCCAAGATCCCATCTAAACCTACTTTCTGTCAATTTAAAGCCATTCCCTGGCTCCTGTCCCTCCAGCCCTTGGAAATTTTCTCTCTCCATATTTCTTGTCAGCTCCTTCAGGTATTGGAAGGCCACAATGAGGTCACCCCAAAGCTGAATAACTGCAGCAAAAAGGTTTCTTGTAGTATATTTTTCAAGACAGTGGGTAGATGCTCTAAGACAGACTCATAAACTCAAAAAAAAAAAAAAAAGAAAGAAAAAAAAGAGAAAAGAAAATATTAGTGTTGTTAAAGAGAAGTATAAGAAGTCACTTGAATGGCTCCATGCTGGAAAAGTTGGCTCCTTGGAATTTAATTCTGCATTTATCCTGAAGCAGCAGCAGACAATAACAGTGAGCAAAATAAAGAAATATCTGTTATTTTCACTCAAATATCACTTATTTTCACTTATTTCACAAATATCACTTCTTTTCTCCTGCTGGAGATGTGGAGACACAGAAGGTTTTCCATACAGGGCCACAAAGATCATCTTTCTTTCATTGTTGTGAAAAACCAATTGTCTGCCACAACACCCTGTGCAGCTGCTGGGTTGTGATTCCTGCTTCCAGACCCAATCCCAGCTCTTCCAAACTCACCTTCACGTTTTACATAGGAACACACGTTGTGTTTGCATTAAATAACTGCATTTGAGCAAAGGTGGATGAGCTGATGAGAGATTTTTCACCACATTAAGCTCAGGTGTGGTTTATTCACAGGGGGCATAGAAAACCAGGTTATCACAGGGCAAGAGCCCTCCCTACAGCAGCTGATACAGGATGGCAGCTCCTGTGTGCTTTGTGTTTCCCCTGAAAACAGAATGTGATTTATGCAAGCGTGGCTTTTTCAATGAAAGCTGGCTGAGTAAACTCAAATTACCTTTCCTTTCCTGCCTGCAAGGCACATGTAAGAAAAGGAGAGCAGCAGATGCATATCAAATTCTTATTGTGTCTTGGTATGCCAGGCAGGGCAATATTTGTTTCTCTGGCAAGGCCTGACCGGGCTCTTTCTAAAATTGGCAGCTATCACAGGCTTGAATGGGTTTAAAATTCAAGCTAAAAATGTCTCTTTATGTAAATAAGCAATGTATTTTATATTCTCAGCCAGTATCCTCTAGCACAGCCTGAATGTGTTTGTGAACAACCCATCATTACGTCTTAAAGAAAAAATATAAAAAAACCTCAACATTTGTTTGTTTGTGTTACATTTGTTTTAACTCTGTGAATTGTTTATGCTTGGTGGGAAGCGATCACAAAATCTTAATGATTTGGGATTATTTTGGAGACATCTGTGGCAGTGCTGACTCTTGATTCCTCTACTTGCACGCACGAGTCACTCTGAGCTTCTGTCCTCACTACAACTGGGCTGCAGTTATTAATCTTGATCTGGTATCCGATGCTGGTGTTTGAAAGCAGCAGAATTTCCAGGGCTATCATTACAGGCGTGAGTCACAGCCCGTCCCAAAGTTTTTGGTTTGTGCCACTTGCTGTGGGTAACATTTACAGTCAGCTTTGCTATAGGAAGAGAATTCCTGCACGGCGCTCTCCCTGAGCCAAATATTGTGCAAATATCCACAAATATCCGCTACCTAAGACTTGCAGAACATTTCCTGTGAGTAAATATGTTGTAGTCCTCAGAGGGGCAGGTAGGGGAGAGTGGGAGGAAAGGAAAACTCCTCCCTTCCTCCGCAAAGAGCAGGAGCAGTTTCCCCTCCTCTCACAGATTTGGGAGAAGTGTTTCCTTTGTTTCCTGGACTCTGGAACAAGGATTGCTTTTTCTGTTTCTGTCCACTTGAGCCTGGTTTTGTCCTTGTTTTATAGGGCAGATAGCTGAGGGAAGAAGGGGATTGCACAGAAACTGTGCAGCAACTGTGGCACGGATTCATTCAGACCGGGAGCACTCGCCACTGCACTGCCCCTCCCCACACCTCTCTGTTTAACTTTCTTCCTGCCAAAATGTTTTTGCTCCATGGTTTTAACATGGAGATTTGCACCATTTTGTAAGAAATCCCTGTGAAGGAAACACTCACGGATCCAAATGTCAGAAGGAAAAGGAATAAATTCACATTTGGCTGCTGAAACACCTCTGTCATTAATTGAAAGAGAATCTCAGAAGTTGTAGGTAAAACTGTATCATGCCTCCTTCAGGTGCAAGAAATGCTTTGAATACACTCCTGGCCCAACAGAGGAGGAAAGATTTTATGTTTTCATCTTAGGACTTAAGAGGCATTTCTCTTCCTTGTATTCTGGGTGGATGTGGAGAAAATAATGGAGAAAATTTCAAGCCCCTCTCTGTCTGGAACTTGAAGTTGCTCACACTGCTCCGTGCAGGACAAACACAGGGAAGATCCCTGGAACAGCTGAGTTGACATGACTCTGATTCCTCATATTCTTAAAGATAAGTGTGCGCCGATGGTCTCAGTGCAATCCATGAGGGTCAGAGAGGAAAAACAGAGTTTCACAAAAAGTGAATTTTTGTTTTCTTGCTCTGAGTTTAACAGGCTGCAGTTTGTAGCGGCTGAGAATGAGCAAAGTCCCTGCTCCACGAGGCAGAGATGATGGGCCAGGGATTGCTGTATCTATCCATGTCTCTATGCCAAGCACAGAAAAACATCAAGAACCTGTAAAGTGATGTATTTTAGGTGATCAGCTACACGGGTTCTGCAGTCACGCCCCTCCTACAAGCGCCAGTGATCCATCAGCGCTCCAGCACGCAGGCATCTCATGGCAATGGAGAGCACATGAAAATCCACTCAGATTTGCCTGATTTTTCAGACTTTCCACTCAGTGTAGGCCCTTTGTTCATTGCTCTGTGCTGGACTTTGTGTGCTCTGTCCCGTCCTCTTCCCAAACCAACCAAATCCTTGTTCTCCTGATGTCGAGTGAGTTGTAAAATTTGGCCTCAGCTGCAGCCTGAGTTGTTATATTTTGCTCCCTTTGTTGCTGAGGCCTTTCCTGCTCCGCAAGCACATTTGTAGTATCTTGGATAGTATAGATATATAGATAGATATCTTCTATATCTTATAGATACCTTGATTCCGAAATAGAAACCAGATAGAACCTATCCACCACCTGCTAATCTATCACTTTGGTTCAAATATGAAGATTTACATTTCATGTGTTTTCCAACCTTTTGCAGTGGGTCTGCTGCAGAAAATGCCAGCTGTAAGAGTGGCAACGGGAAAAAATGTTGAATTTTTCCTTGTAAAGAGTAATTTCAAAGGTCTGTGTCACCTGGCTACAGTCCTCATTTAAAATCAGGATTATGATAACAAGGAGAGTGGTGAATTATTGTAAGAAGTGTTTCTTCTGTTAGTGTTCTGAGCTGAATGGATTCTTCTGTTAGTGTTCTGAGCTGATATTTTTGCCCTTTCACTGAAATCCAGAGAAGACTGTTAGAAAAAGGGTTCTGCTACCATCTGTTTGGAACATTCAAGGCACAGCAGCCAATGCCCATGGGATGGCATTTACTGTTGTGTAAAGAACGAGTACAGTGTCTCCTCCCCAGTTACCCTCCGGGCTTACATGCTCCAGAAGTACCCAGGATTCTCACAGCGAGTTGCACAACAGTGGATTTCAGCCAAAAAGTAAATGATAGCAACTGAAGGCAGCATCTGTAAAGCTCTACCTGAGTAATTCATGATAATGTCATTTTTTTCCTTCTCCCAGCTCAAATGCCAGACTTGTTGATCTACAAAATATTGCAAATGCTGCCACAGGTTTTGGAGGAATCTGCCCTCTTGAAACGCTGAGAAAAAGGCTTGATCTTATCATTTGATGTAGAGATGGGGATAAGGTTGGACTTGATGACCTTGGAGATCTTTTGCAACGTAAATGATTCTGTGAAAAGGATGGAAGTCTGTCATTCCTGGAGACAGAATCCTACATTTAACTGCTGTCCCTCATCCCTCTCCTGTGTTTTGACTCTGTGGGGCACAGGCACCACCTCAGCTCTTGCTGGTGGCAGTTCTAAATCCTCCCCACCCAGTTATTCCAGGGCAAGAGTTTGAAAGGAATTTGTGACAGCATCTAAGTGTCACGGTCCTCTAAACTACAGCATTAAGTAAGTGGATTTAAAGCAGGTGGATTAAATGCTTTAGTGGGGACCATGATGAAAGGCAATGCCTTGGCAGATCTGCAGGGCTGTCCCGGTGATTGACATCCCCAGGTATTACTGGTGCTGCAGCTGGGACCTGGAATTTCACATCTTAATACACATCTGACTAATTTTAGAGTTCTGAGGGTTTGGCAGTGACTGAGCAGACTGTGAGCAGACACAGGGGGAGGATCAGCTCCTGGTGCACCAGCGATCCTGCTCATGGATGGGCTGGGCTGGCAGACAAGGGCACTGCTCTGGCAGACAAAATTGAGAGCTGAGCTCTGAAGGAGAATGGGGGCAGTCTGAGAAGAGGTTTTCCTCTTTTTGTAAAGGGTTGCCCAGGAGAGCTGTTGCTTCTCCCTGTGTTTATCACAGAATTAGCACCATGGTGTGGTCAGATCAATAAATCTTGGCTAATATTAGGCTGCTAAAAGTTTTACTTGTCATATCTGCTGCCTGTTTAGGCAGAGGACAGAGAAAAACCCCTCCAAGCAATTATTTGTTCCAGATGTTCGTGTGTAAAGCCCAGACAATGCTCAGAGTGCTTTGAATGCTGTTTTTTTCCTGCTGGAGAGAGACTTCCATGCACCTGCCACGAGCTCCACACATAAACCAGCAAGAAAGGCAACAATTCAGTCTTCAGTCATGATTTTGCGGGGTGGGCTGGGCCACAGACTGAATTACAGGAGTAAAAAAAAATCACAATTATAATCACAAAAAAAATCACAAAGGTAATCACCCAGTTACCTCTGGGTAATTGTCCTTCTCTTTGTACGTGGAGTGAAACAGGGATCCCCTGGGGAAGAAAGGAATACCTGGCCAGGTAATTATCACCACCCATGCACACAGAAAGGCTTAATTGGAATTACACAGAAAACAGCAGCTCTGTTGTTTCCTTGCATATTTTGCAACCTCAGTGTTTTCCTCACGCCCTTTTTTAATATGAACGTGTTATTTTTTCACTTAGGAAGAGTTAAAGATTAAGGGCTTCAGGCAGCAGTGTGAGCTGTAACAACTGATTTAGTGGCTGATTTAACCACATCAGTGTTGGAACCTGATGTCTTACTTTGAGTGTGGAGGAAGACACAGAGGGGAAAAAGAAGAGTGATTGAGAGATAGATATGAGTACCTGAGGTAATTTGTTCTCCCGCAATGAGATAAAATTGCTGGTAAATATGGAAACCTGAAAGGCTGACAGGCAGCAAACTTCAGAAATGTGAGAGGCACTAGGAAAGCATCAGCTCTCTCCTTAAGTCTGCTGCTGATGAAGTTTTTCCCACATTACCCATTTAAGCATTAAGCAACAAAGCCAGAGCTGCTTCACACTCCAGAAAAAATACTGTTCTATAAAACTTGCTGTTGCTTTAATATTTTCCTCTTAAAGTGGCATAAAATGCTGTTACATCATTTTAACAAAATGAATGGATGTTGGCCCAAGTTATTATCAATTCTTGTCACCAACTGTTTCTGCAAGCTGCAGGAAAGGGAAATGATCATTTGCAAAGCTCTGTGATCCGATGAGAGTCTGTAAAATATGCTTCTGGATGAACCCTGCCCTTCAGATCCCCAGTGTGGTCATGAAAAAGTCACTTAACACTTGGACAAACCCTGGAAATTCACCTTCTCACATCTGTGAAAGGCCTGTGGAAGAGGAGGGATTTGTGTATCTTTTGTTGTGTCCCTCTAGTGCAGTGCTCTGATGTCCCAGCACAGCTCACAAGTGTCCTCACCTAAAAGAGAAGAACAGATTTCAGCAATGACAATGGGTATTTTTAAGGGGGGGACATCTGAGTTACAGTGTGAGCAAAGGATCTGAAAAGGGAATGTAACCCAAATTTAGGATTAATACTGTTTCAAACCCCCATCCTGGTATCCTGCCCCCTGACACAAACCCCACTGTTACCTTTCCAGTGATCAAAGCTGGTTTGAAAGCAGTGCTCTGGATTTTACAGCCATTTGCACGCTTTATTTATTTGATTAAAGATTCTGGCCCACATTACTCCTAATTCTTCTGTGTTGCAATTTGTCCCAAGCAAATTCATCTGTCACAGATGCATTTTTCATGCAGGGATTCACCCAGACATGGTGTAATAGCCTTGTCCACCATCTAGGCCTAGATTTATTATTTGGTTTTCATTAGATTTCTTTCCTATTTTCTCCTTAAGGCTCAGTGAATTGAAGAAATTGCACTATGCAAATACTTTCTGAATGTGTCAGCTCTCTCTATTTTTTCCACTTGCTGTAGCAAAAATATTGCTGTCATTTTTCTTTAGTTGCAATTTCATGAAGCCCAATATTTAATTTTAGGATATTAAACCACCAAGAGTTCTCATTTTTGATTAAATAAAGTCCCTCTTCATACAAAACACAGCCATTTTTAGGTCTTTTCTGAAGCCTGGTTTTGGTTTTCTGGGGGGGGTTAGTTTTATTTTTTAATTTTTCTTTTAAATTTTTTAATTATCTTTTAAATTTTTCTCATTTGCTGCTCTAATCCACAGTGATTTTCTAGGAACAAATAGGAAACCTTTCAACCACTTCTAATCAGTCCCAACTGTATCTCCCATCCACGTTGCCAAGGACTGAATTCCCTGCTGTACACTGAGGAATCTGCAGCAGGCACTGGAATTTTTATAACAACCACTTTTTAAACAACATGAAGTGGAATCACGAAGCTGGTTCTGTTCTCTCCCAAACAATTCCTGCCAAAGCTGCTCCATTCCTGACATCCTGGAGATGTGGAACTGTGGAAGGTTGAGGTGAAATGTTCCATCTGAACCACGGGGGCATCCAGAGGGACCTGGACAAGCTCCAGAAGTGTCCCAGGGGGATCTCATGAGGTTTAACACCACCAAGGGCTGGTGCTGGACCTGGGTTGGGGCAACCCTGGAGATGAATCCAGGCTGGGATGAGCAGATGGAGCAGCCCTGGGAGAAGGACTTGGGGGTGCTGTGAGTGAGAGCTGGACCTGCCCCATCCCAGAGCCCCCCATGGCCTGGGCTGATCCCACAGCGTGGGCAGCAGGGAAGGGATTGGGGTTGTGCCCCTGTGCCCTGCTCAGGTGAGAGCCCACCTGCAGAGCTGCCCCAGCCCTGGGGCCCAGCACAGGGAGGCCGTGGAGCTGCTGGAGAGAGGCCAGAGGAGGCACCAGGATGAGCAGAGGGATGGAGCAGCTCTGCTGGGAGCAAAGGCTGCCAGAGCTGGGATTGTTCAGCCTGGAGAGGAGAAGCTCTGGGCTGAGCTCAGGGTGGCCTTGCAGGGCCTGAAGGAGCCCCAGGAAGCATGGAGAGAGACAATTGCCAAGGGCTGCAGGGCCAGGAGCCAGGGAATGGCTTCCCAGTGCCAGAGGGCAGGGCTGGGTGGGATCCTGGGCAGGAATTGTTCCCTGGGAGGGTGGGCAGGCCCTGGCCCAGGGTGCCCAGAGCAGCTGTGGCTGCCCCTGGATCCCTGGCAGTGCCCAAGGCCAGGCTGGACACTGGGGCTGGGAGCAGCCTGGGACAGTGGGAGGTGTCCCTGCCATGGCAGGGGTGGAATGGGATGAGCTTTAAGGCCCCTTCCAACTCAACTGTGATTCCATGATCTCTTCCTCTAAGCAGTCCCATCGAACCAGACCCCACCAGGGCTCTGCAGGATTTCAGATGTGTCCAAGTGTTACAAAAAATGCATCCCTGCATTGCTCGGTGGAAGACCCGGATAAATGTGGGAGCAAACAGAACATCTCAGTCCTCCAGACCAGCTCTGCCAACATTCCAGCACTGAAAAGCAGCTGCAAAACTTGACCAGGCATTCGCTTTAGATGAATACCCCTGGAATAAGCAGCCCAGTGACTGCACACGATGGCATTTGACCCTAATCATGGAGAAATGTGGAGACAGAGGCCACCTGTATAAAGAGAGTTTGGCCAATAGATGCAATCACGCTCAAAATATTTGCCTCTGCCCACCACCCCCTCTTCTTTTCCAGGATTCCCAGGTGGAATACATTGAGGTCTTGGTTTTTTTTTTTTCCCCCTGTGGATTTGACTTTCACAAGCAATATTTTATTTTTCAAAGGTTTGGACTCATAATAATTCCTTTTAAAAACAGGGCCTTCCTTGCGTGCCTTTCATGCCCAAATGCCAGCTCTACTTTCAGTAGACTGGAAAGTTTATTTTTTATTTTTTTTTTTTATGTGAACTGAAGACTGGCTGGTCAGCTTTCACCACTGATTGAATCCTTCAGCTTTGTTCTGGATCACGATTATGTTTGATGATGAATCAAATTAGTTTTTGTGCTTGACAACCGGTAAATAAAAAAATCTAGTTTAAAAAATTATTTCAAGGGAAATGAAGTTTGGAGAGGGTGGGAAAAAACAACCAAACCCCAGTCTAATGAAAGCCAAGTTCTTGGAAATAAAACCAGGGGACAGATAAAATTTAAGTGAAATGCAAATTATAAAGACAGCTTCTTTGCTGAATCAGGCAAGTGTCCAATTCACTGTTTCCATGAAACATGGCGCTGTGTTCACTTGTCACAGACGATTTGTAAATTCCAGCAGGTCTCCTGTTTATTCCTCCCATTGCTCCAGCAGATATTACATATTTGCTGTATTTTTTATATTGCACTTTAAGAAATTAACACAGATTGTGGGCTGGCAGGAATAAAAATCCCTGGGGAGCTGCAAGTTTGTACCTTCCCTTGGGTAAATGACTCAAACCCCAGCACCTCTCCCCTCTGGCTCAGGCTCAGCAAAAGCTTCAGCTCTCACCTGCTCAACAGGACAAGATTTCAACATTCAAGAAATTATTATGGAGATGCAAACAGGAGATAATAATAATTTCACTGAGACAAGAGGCCACCAGTTACTTTGAGGAGCCACTGAGGTAATTATGTGCTGATAAATTGTGTCATAGTGTATTTTGGGAGTTTATGTCATTTAGGTGTTGGGCAGACCATCTCTTCTTGCAAAAGCTGCTTGGTGTGGTTTGTCCTGCTGGTGAATCTGGTCTGTAAAACGCACGAGGGAGGCAAAGCTTAAGGCTAAAAACCCTGACCACCAAAATGCCTGCAAGGAATTCTGCAGCAGCAACTCCGTCACTTCAGAGCACCTCAAAATTCTCACATTCCCCTTCTCCTTCCTTAAGGACATCATAAGATTTGCAGCATCTGATTGTTGCAGCTCTGTGGTTATTCACTGACATATTTCTTCTTGTATTGTAAAGACAGAGAACAAAGAATCAAATGTTGAATTTCTCGTCATTTTTCAGCTCAAAGTGCCCAAAGTAACGTCAGGTTTTTTTCTGTGTTCCTGGTTTAGGCCGCTATGATAGAATTATGCTGGATTTATTCTGGCAAATCAGTGGCAGAGCTCTGCTGCAGGTACAGCTGGGTGGAGAGGTGACAAGAGACTCTCTGCACACTTGGCGTGATGATGTTCAGGAGAGTTTTGATGGTAGTGGAGTCTAACCTGATTTAAACAACCTGTCTGCGTTACAGACTCCTCCAATTCCCTGCTCCTGCAGCGGGGCACACAAGGGTTATCCCACCAGCACAGATGCCCTCTTTGCCTGCCCAGTGCCTCCAAATATGCTGATCTCATGTGAAAGGCTCAAAAACAACTGGCCAGAAGGACAAGACAGGCAGGCAGATTGTATAATTGCATAAGCCTTTTTTCTTAAGGAAATATGGGAAATCCCCAGTAATCGTTAATAAAACTTTCAGCCCCTATCAGTGCATCTATTTATTTATTGGCTTTACCTGCAAAATATCCATGGGATCCCATCCAAACTGTGTCCAGTCATTGCAAATTGATGATAATTAGCTGTGCTACAGATATGGGACACATCAAAAGGTGCATCTTGGGTGGCCCTGATTTCCCAGGAGATGTTTAAAAGTCTGCCTCCATTCCCTCTTCCCATGGTCGTGGTGCCATGTATTTTCTCACTCCAGGCACCAGTATCCCAGGATTTTGTTCACCTCCCGCACCCTGTCTCTGATCTGGAGCTGCACCCCTGCCAGGACACCAAACAAAAACCAAAAATCATTTCTTTTGCATTCCTGGCAATTTTGAACGGTGTTTAATGACCTGCTCCTTTCCCTTTGTGTTGCAAAGACCTGGGGACTCTTGCCAGCTCCTGGGGTCCAGAATTCCTCCTGCACCACTTCCAGCCTGCTGCAGTCACGAGGGGAAGGAAAGCAGCTGTCACACAGCCATAAAGCAGAAGTATTTTCCCTATTTTCACAGGTTTTCCTTAAACTGTCCCGTCCATCTTCTCCACACTTTGCATTTCACTCAGATCTTGTTTTCCAACCTTGTGCCTGTGTGCCCGGCTCCCAGACTCCCCTGGCCTGGAAATTGTGCATTTTTTCCTGAGGGGAACACGCAGACTTTCTCTTTGAAATCCGCCTGGAGCGTGGCAGCAAAAATCCTCCATTGTCATTTCACATTCAGGGAACGAACGGGGGAAGGAAGGTTCTTCACTCCCCGTTTGTTGCAAAGGGGATAAGGGAATATTTTTGTCAGCTGTCCACACTAGGTGGTGTTTTTTTTGTTGCACTACTGGGCACAGAACTTGTGAATTCATTTCTGTCTTCAATCATTAGACAGGTACTTCCAAATCCTCAGCTTGGGATTTGGCAGCGTGCTGGGGCACTGGGTGCATTTTATTAAAATCATCTGCCCTGTGACGAGGCAGCGAAGGTGTGAGATCCCCTCACATTTTCACTCTCTCAGCCTGGAATAACCATCCCCTTCTTCCCACTGGACAAGGCACCAACTGGGCAGTCTCAGTTCCAGCTGAATCAGCAGCAAAGTGCATTTCCTCAATTTCGAAACACGGATTGTTGGACATGGATTTGTGCTGGATTCCACCTGGGTCTGGGGGACAGATTATTCCTGGGATTTATAAAGACACCTGAGGCAAACTTATTTTCCTGACACCTTTTTGAAAAAGTTTCAACTCCGAGTTATCTTCTGCTGGCTTGGCTGTTTATATATTGTATATATATTTTTTAATTTTTTTTTTTTTTTTTTTTGCATTTTTGGTCTGGTTTCTTTGTGTCCCACAGTTCAAATGGCTCTCAGGGAAATATTCTCCTTGTAGCACTTTTGAAATGGGCAGGTTTGGCTGCAGGATATTGATGGGATGTGATGCAGAAAACATTTCAGATGTTGGGATTGGGATGTTTCAAATAGAGCTTGTCAGCAATTCATTGAAAAGCTCTTATTTCCTTTTATATTTGTGTTCATTTTGGAATTCTGGTGGGTTTTTTTCCCCAAATATTCCAAACTCAGTAGAAAGCAGATACGGTGCCAATGAGTAGCCTGGCTGTAAATGGTTTGGAAAAAGCTTTTCGAAATGGCCAGTTCCATATTTATTACAGAATCACAGGACTATTTGGGTTGGGAGGGGCCTTAAACATCCAGTTCGAACCTCCTGCCATGGGCAGGGACACCTTCCACGAGACCAGGTGGCTCAGAACCCCTTCCGGCCTGTCCTTGAACATTTCCAGGGATGGAGCTGCTCCTACAGCCATCCTGAGCAAATCCAAAATGGTATTTCACTCTTTTGATCTATAAAACTTCATTTTTCTTGACTATTTTGCATTTTTCCCCTTCAAAAAGTTTCAAGCACTAACTAAAAAGAAAAAAAATCAATAAAATTAAGAAAAATATCTATTCATATAACTCAGAAATTACACAATGGGAGTCAAGTCAACTTCTTTTCATTTTTGGAGTTGTTTTTTAAATTTCTACACTCTATTTGGCAGAGGAGAGACAGGATTTTTTAAAATCTCAAAAGACCTAGTGGTGCAAGGAAAACCCTTTCAGCTGGTCCCAAATATGACAGATTTCATCAGAAAATAGCTTGTACTGAAATGTCCTCCAGAAATCACTAAAACTTATTCAGGCCTTGTGCTGTTCTCTTCAGAATTTTTGATGATGAGGAACAAATGGAATTAATTACGAGCCTTCTGTGTGTGTGTCTTTGAGTAATTGTGGAATAGTCCAACGTTAGTCCTGGACTAAAATGTGAAATTATGATCAGAAAACCTGCACTTGGCTTCTCACAGTAAGAGAAAAGACACTGCCCGTGGCTGGAGTTATATAATGTCCATCTATATTATGTTCTTACATAATTTGTGCAGTGGATTTGGTGGCAGTAAAATGGGATTAATGTTTTGAAAGGTTCAAAGTGTCCCAAAAGGAATCTGCTAAAGAATTCTACCCTCTCCTCTCCTGGAGCCTGAAGTCTGTGAGAATGTGAGACGGAGGGAGAGCTGAATGTGTGGGAAAACAATTTACCTGGCAACTTGTCTTGTGTTTGCTGACTGCTGAGCGTAAGAAACCTACAGCTCTGTGAAGGAAAAAAAATCCCCCATTACCTTTGCTGCCAGAAGAAATCGGATTTAAATTCCACTGTAGGTGCTTTTAAAATAAATCTGTAATTTTAACTCCAACAAGTGCAGCTGAGCAGAGGAACCTCAGCAGAATCTGCCCATTTTTTGCTGGGTTTTTGGATTCAGGGGACATGTGGGAACATGAGTGTGAGGGGACTGCAGCCCCCTATGTGTGGGGATCCTCTTGGCAGCCAGCATCTGCCTTCAGGAAGGGATCCAAGGCAAGTTCTTGATGTGCTCCTAGGGATTAATAAAGCAGCAGAATGGGAAACGGTTATGGGATATGGATACAGAGACGGTGTGAGGGATGAAGTGCTGGTTATCCCTGTGACTTGGCAGGTGACCGGGTAAAAAACTCTCCTGAAAGACTTCACAAATTGCAGTGTGGGGTAACAGGAGAATCCTCCTGGCCAGCATCCTCCTGTTAGTTTAAAATGAGTCCCTTATCACGTATAAGGATCTTTCCTCATTAGAAAGAGATCATCCAAAGCTGTTAACATTTTCAAATATTTTCCCTGCTGTAAGTGAAATGCTGCAGGTGTTCTATTAAGTGTAATGAGGACATTAAAGCAGGTGGATTTAGGAGGGAGGCACATCAGTAGTTCAGTCCTTCACTGGGCTCACCTGATTTTTCCAGACCTCTGAGAAAGGAAGTGAGCTATGCAGGCCTTTGACAGCAGACTTGCTCATTTGGCACCTGTCCATCCTAGACATGGCTGGTATCACATTCCTTTGCATTTCCAGTCAAGGAGGGCCTTCAGCAGCCTCACCTTCCCCTTCATGGACAGGGAAATGGTGGGATGGTTCTTTTGTGAGAAAAGGCAGCAATTTTTCCCCTCAGTTCTGTGCCAGTTCTAGTGGGTTACACTTTTTATTTCTTCATGGCTGGTGTATAAACGGCTTTAAATCAGACACTGATTGCTGTCCTTTGACCACATCACAAGGTTCAGCTGAAACTGGGGGGCTGAGAGAGGGTGGGAGCCTGCAGGCTTCACCTGGAGCTGACCAAAGCTGAAGTGCTGCAGGGCACTCGTGCTCTCCAAGGTGTTTGAGTTGGTTTTACAGAATGGGTCAGGCTGGAAGGGCCCACAGTGGGTCACTGGTGCCACCTCCCTGCTCCAGCAGGGCCATCCCAGAGCACAGGGCACAGGACTGTGAGGGAGACTCCACAGCCTCTCTGGGCTCTGTTCAGGGCTGGGCCCTGCCCAGGGCAGAGTTGTGCCTCCTGAGCAGGGAATTGCTGGGCTCAGCCCCTGCCCAGGGCAGAGTTGTGCCTCCTGAGCAGGGAATTGCTGGGCTCAGCCCCTGCCCGTCCCTCTGGTGCCACTGCTGGGCCCCGCAGCAGAGCCCGGGCCCTGCCCGGAGCCCTCCCTGCCCCCAGGGACACCCAGGGCTGAGGCCCCTCTGGGCCGGGCTCCTCTCCAGGCTGAGCAGCCCCAGCTCCCTCAGCCTTTCCCGGGCACGGAGATGCTCCCGGCCCTTGCTCAGCCCCGCAGCCTCCGCTGGCCCCGCTCCAGGAGCTCCCTGGCCCTGCTGGGCTGAGGAGCCAGAGCTGGGCACGGCACCCCAGAGGTGCCCCCAGGGCTGGACAGAGGGGCAGGATCAGCCCTGAGCTCTGGGAATGCTCTTCCTAATGCACCCCAGGACACCATTAGCCCTTAAAATCAGTGCCCGGGGAAGGAGAAAGCTCTGTGTACTCAGCCCTTGCAGCTGCTCCGCACTCCCTGTTCCTGACACTGATTTATGCTGCGGGGGAGCAGACAATGCCTCAGAACACAATAATAGACTTTGGGTTTGTTTACTGACTTTCATGCCCTGAAATGCTCTGAGCAACCTCCACAAATGGCAAGTTAAATGTTACCAGTTCCATGTGCTGCAGAGTTCCGTGGGTGAATTAACCCCCGTAGACTTTCCACCTGTGAACTTGCAGCCTACCCTCTGCTTGAGGCTCTGTACCCTTTCCCTGGCAGGTTTCTCCAGACATCTGGTGGCAGAAATCTTCCCCTGGTGGTTCTCATGCTGTTGCCCTCGTGCTGTGACCGCGAGGGCCCTGCAAGCCCAGATCCTGCTGGTTTGGTGGCCCTTTGTGGGAAGCAGTGTCTGCCAACAACTGTGAAGCTTTGGAATATAAACCTGTCTCAACACCCTGTTTGCAGCAAAAGCCTGAGCAGACAAAATTCAGCTGCCAGTCTGAACTCATCCTACCTAAATTTCTGTCTTAGAGCATTTCCAGCTGCAGAAAGCATCTGCTAGGCCAGGGTGTTAAAGATCACCAACCGTTTGTACCAATCCTCCCTCTTCCCCCTGCTTTCCCTTGAACTTCTGTCCCATATTCAAATCAGATCTCAGAATCCCAGAAATGTATTCCATCAGAAGCAAGTGGCATTTATTTTTCTTAGCCTGGCTTCCAAAATAAATGAGGTTGGTGTGACCCATCTGACAGTCAAAGCCTCTCTCTCATATCTTTTAAATCTGTTGGGGAATCATCCTGCAAGTCATTAAAAGAATAAAAATGTTGTAAATTTGTTCCACCAGGAGCAAAAAAAAATAGCATTCAGGTGTGTAATTCTCATATCCATCTTCATTTTAGTTGGCAATCTTGGCAGTTCTCACTCATTTAAATCTTTGGCAAGCTTTAAAGATTAATTAATGTACTGTATTATCATTTTTGTTAAACTGTTTCTGGCATTATTTGGCAAGTTCTTGTTTCTCCTTGCCAATCTCCTTGTTTTGAATTGTGTGAGGAAATAATGTATGCACAGATCAGGCTGTGACTGGGGAGTTATTGCTTGAAAAAACCGGTGACTTTCTTTTCCTAAATATTGCATTTTAAGCTGTGTTTGTGACAGACTGCCTGACATATTAGACATAATAAAGAGCCTAATAAACAGTATTATTGAAATCCATGTAGAAGATAGGTCAAAACTCTGAGAAGAAGAAGAAAACACTGTTAATTATAGATGGAAGGCTGGCTTCTGAAAGTGCTGGAGGGCCTGTTTTAAGGATGTTTATCTCCAGTAGGTTATGAAAAAAGTCAAAAGATCACATCCCTATCAACAAATATGTATAAAATAAATTTAGAAATGAATATCCATTATATTCCTTTATCGAGTTACGAAGATAAGTGAGATGCCAGGAACTAAACTTTTATCTCCAGTGACATGATGTTTTTCTGTTTTCTAGTTTTATTTCCTTCCTCAAGTTTTCTTTTCCCCTCCAAGCCAAAATGGTTTTTTCTTCCCTGTGCTCATCTGAAAGCAAATGAGTCTTTAAATGATTTCTTGATCTTTACTGATCCTTGCTACTCCATAGTTTTATAATCCAAACCATCTTAAGTATAAAGGAACAGAGTCTCCTACAGCAACACCACGTGCTCACTTAGGAGGGTATGTTATCTTTTGCTACAACTTTATCTTTTCCTGACAGCTATAAGTTATATTAAAGCTTCAGGAATTCTTAATATGTTAAAAATATTCTTCCTTTTCCAGTCCCTTAATGGTGAGTGGTGGCTTGGGCCTCTGGAGCTTATTTTTATTTTAATTGGCCTGGGTCATCCCTAGGTATGTGCTAGTGGGCAGAAGGATTATTTCCATAATCCATTTATTTTCAGATTGTGTCAAACGGGAAGACAAAGCAAAGGGCCATGGATCTCTGTCCCAACTCAGCCTCCTGCTGAACAGTTTGGGGGGAGGGTATCAAATATTTATGGCATAATTAGTGATGGTTAAAAGGCACCAGGCAGTGCAGAGATGTGGGAGAAGCTATGAATGGACACATAGAAACATGGATTTCATAGAGAATCTCGTAGAGGAGAGACATAGAATCATAGAACTACTGGGACTGGAAGGGACATTAAAGCTCATCCCATTCCACCCCTGCCATGGGCAGGGACACCTCCCACTGTCCCAGGCTGCTCCCAGCCCCAGTTTCCAGCCTGGCCTTGGGCACTGCCAGGGATCCAGGGGCAGCCACAGCTGCTCTGGGCACCCTGGGCCAGGGCCTGCCCACCCTCCCAGGGAACAATTCCTGCCCAAGATCCCACCCAGCCCTGCCCTCTGGCACTGGGAAGCCATTCCCTGGCTCCTGGCCCTGCAGCCCTTGGCAATTGTCTCTCTCCATGCTTCCTGGGGCTCCTGCAGGCCCTGCAAGGCCACCCTGAGCTCAGCCCAGAGCTTCTCCTCTCCAGGCTGAACAATCCCAGCTCTGGCAGCCTTTGCTCCCAGCAGAGCTGCTCCATCCCTCTGCTCATCCTGGTGCCTCCTCTGGACTCGCTCCAGCAGCTCCTGTGGTGGGACCCCAGAGCTGGGAATTGGTTTTGGAAGCTGATTAGGATCTTTTTCAGGTCCCTGTAACACAGAAGAAAGCGGGAGTTTTCTTTACCTACTCAGTCCACCTGACACGAGGCTGTGCAGAAGCTGTAGAACACTGGAGATCAGTGGCACTGGAGATAAGTGACACTGAGGACCAGTGGCACTGGAGGTCAGTGAGATGAGGTCAGTGGCACTGGCTGCCCCTCGTTGTAGCAGGAGCCTTCTCTACCTGCCAACACCTGCATGAAGTGTCTGGAGGTGGGAGGTCCATGGAGACACAGCTGGGCAGGGCTCTCACCCCGCTCCCGTTCTGTCTCGTTGATGTGGTTCAAGTTGTAGATCACCAGACTGTCGGAATTCGTGGAATTGGACCTTCCTGTGCCACTCCTTGCCTGACCTACCACTCTCTACTGCTCTCAGGCTCCCAGATGGATTTGTAGCACCTTCTGCTGCTCCTCTGTATCTGCAGATGTCAAGCAGGCCTGTGGAGTCTCCTGTGGTGAGGGTGAGATCCTTTAACACCTGTCTCCTCCTTGGATACTGCCGTGCCACGTCTGACACATTCCCTGAGGCGTCCCTTCCACACGCTCCTGTCTGACAGCTCTGCCTCCTGTTCCCATCTGCGCCTGGTGCACCCGGCAGGAGCAGCTGTTCCTGCTCCACACATCCCTACTTTCCCCTCTGGCAGCTGAATCCCGTGGTCCTGGAGCAGATATGCTCTCCTCTTATGTGACTGGACATCTCCAGCCTGTGGCCCCACGTGTGACCCTCACATTTTGGGGTTTGACTGAGCCGTAGAAGGAACAAGTGTGCCCATGGGAATGGTGACATTGTTTGGAATCTGTAGCATCTAAATGTTTCTTCTTCCTGGAAAGGGTGGTCAGGCACTGGAAAGGGCTGCCCAGGGAGGTTTGGAGTCCCCATCCCTGGAGGTGTCCGTGGAATGACTGGATGTGGCACTCAGCTGACAGGCTGGAAATAAGTCAAAGGCTGGACTCTATGATTTTGGAGGCCTTTTCCAACCTTAATGATTCTGTGATTCTGTAAAAACTGAGGAGTGCCATCACTGGAGACTGGGAAAGGAGCTGAGCTGCTGGTGGGCTGAGATAACTGTTCATGGATGGAGAGATCCCCATGCTGGGAGAGCAGGGATGGAATCTCCAAAATCACTGATGGTGTTCTGCTCGGGATGCCAAGAGAGGCTGAATGGGAATTGTTGTGGTGGAGAGGTAAAAGAGGGAATTATTTAGAATTCTCCTTGAAGGATGGCAGCCAAGCCACCATCAAAAATTTCATTTATAGTTTCTTAGATTTAAAAGGCTGTTTAAACACTGACTTTGTTTGCATTGGTGGAGACTGGGGTCAGAACACTTCTTTAGCACTTCCCTTCATTTCTCTGAATGTAAATACATTTCTGTATGTGCTGAGTGATTTACTTCGGTCCACAAAGGTATTTCCAAACTCTGAACTGAAGGACTTGTTGGGCACTGGTTTTCATTTAGTGAATTGTATTCCCAAAGAGAGGGACTGGGATTATTGAAAGGTATTTATTTCTCTAATGATGCCTTGGAAAAAACAGGTCACAACTGAGGTCATGTCGGCTGCCAAGTATTGAGAATCCGTACAAATACATCTCTTGGGCTGTGGATAAATATTCCATATTCTGCAGAATTAGGTTTTGCTTGCACTTTATGGCATTGGTGTTTTTACCTTTGATTAAACTGGATAGTTGGGGATTTGCAGTTTGCATTTTGAGAAATAAAATCTCTTGCTTTTCTACAGTGATTTGGTTTTTGTATTTATTCATTCAGCGTTGAGGTGTTTTTTCACAGAAGGTGTAGGTAGCAGTCATTTTTATTCCTTTTTTTTTCCCTATTAGTGCTTGAGTTTAAAGGATTACTAATTAAGTTCTTCATTAGCTAATTTGTGTTGCAATTTAACCCCACTTAGTTCATAAAAGATGAGAACATTTGTGCTACAAACGAATTTTTCTACACTTCAACAGAAAGTGCCTGAATATAGGAAATAACAAATATTAGCCTTAACACACACTGAGTGATAAGTCCCAAACCTCTTCACTTGGATGATTATAAATCAACACAACTGTCATATGCAGATGCAGTAGGAAGCATGACACTAAAATTAATTTTTGGATGCAAGTACCTAGAACAATATTGGTTCACAAATATGGCCAGGAGATTTATGGACACAAAGATTTCCTTTTCATGAGCAAACAGAACATTCACAATTGTTTCTCAGCTGTTTCTTATGTTCAAAAAAAAAAAAGGAATTTGGTATTGATAAAAGCCTGATCTTCCTGGCAAGCTGCTGGGGATAGTGTAGTTCCTCCTGCCACTGCAAGGAAGTAAATTGATGTCATTAGGGGAGGAGGAACCATTCCCTGTTATTCAGGTTGTTTAATATTTCCCACATAAGAGCCTGTATTTAATTCTAATCTTCGTACTGAACTTGAATTCCACTTGGATGAAACTTTTTCCAGAAAGCCATGTGCCTTAGGTGGAGATTTCTGAGGGACAGAGGAGACCTTCACTGACATAATTTGTATTCTGTAAGAGACTCAAGGGAAAAAAAAGTGCTTTTCACTCCAGTGCAACATCCAATAATCTTTTTTTCAAGTTAATCTTCACCCCATGTGCTTGTGACTTAAACATAGATTTTAGCAAGAGGCATCCTTTTGCAATTGCATGTCCATGAGCAGGTTCCAGCCGAGCAGGATCTTTCCTGGAAGTGGAATTTCAGACACCTGGGGGTTACTCCACTTGAGCTCCTCTGGGGAGAGAAGGAACATGCTCTCAGTTGCTCTGCTGCTGCATCCAGCACCTAGAACCTATTTTCCACTGCTGAAACCAAATTAAAATACTGTGGGAAGAATGAAATTGGGAGAAGAGCCTGGTGGATGATACCAGCACTCAGCATCCGTGCTTGGACTGGAAGCAGGTCTGAGGATGGAGTGAGGGGAGATGCCAAGGAATCCTTGATGGAAAAACTCATGGGATTGCAATGCAAACCACCAGCAGCAGAGTGAAAATACTGACATTTTCCAGGCATGGAGTTTCCTATGACACAAAAAAAATGAAAGCGCTTCAAATTTTACTCTTGTGAAGCAGAACTTTGTGACATCTGAAGGTTTTCATGCAGGCTAAATTATCTCAGTGACCACTGGCTAGGTCACCTGACTGAAATTGTTATTTCTTGGTTTTAGACACCTCTGTGTTGTCACTCAGTCTTCTGACATTGTAACACCACCTCTCAAAATGTCCTGCACAACCTTTCCAAGAGATTAACTGGCTTTAATTCAATGATTTTGCCCTGACTTGAAAGTAAAAGTCTACTCTGCTGTCTGCAAGTGGGTGAAATGAAAATGACAGTAAAGACTTGCAGCTTTAACTCCCTGCCAGACTCTTGTGGAAAGTGCTCCTTTTCCTGCTCTCTTCTAATGTTATATTCCCTGAATCCTGAGCCTCAGCAAGATGGATACATTCAGTCATTACAACAATTTATAACTTGCTGCAGAATCCCATGGAGCTAAATACGAACAAACTCAGTAAATTAGGTTTTCTCACAATGATCAGGTTGATTTCATTAGTAGCAAATCAAAACTTTCCTGATCTCCATTTCCTCCTTTCTTTGTAACAGCATCTTCATCAAAGAACCTCAGTTTTTAGATGGCCAGTGCATTTGTTTTCATTTTCTTTATTTGACATCAGCTGACACAGGGGTTCTGTTGTGCTTGCGAGAGATGATTTTGTGAGTGACTCGTGTTAGGCAAAGCCCAGAGTAAGGGAATGATTGCGTAGGATGATGCTGAAGACTTGTGACTCTGAGATCCACTGTGAAACACTTCCAGAACCCCTGCAGGAGTCAGCAGTGTGTCCGAAGATATTCAGAGGGCTCATTTCAGAATAAACAAATTAACCTCAGTTTATTCATTGTCCTAATGAGAGGGTTGAAAGGTGATCTCTGAGAAGAGAGGAAGGTTTTTGTTTTCTGTTACAGAGATCTGTCTGCAATACCACAAATTACTCATCAGAATCAATTATTAAAGGACAAAACAAATTTTAAATTTAAATATAAATCAACAAGGAAAAAAATCAAGCAGATTAGATTACTGAAGTCGTAGAGCAGTGCTACTCTGACAGAAACTAATGGAAAATGGAAAGTCAAACAGAATGATTAAAACATGATGATGGATCCACAAAACAGAAACAAAGAATATTAAGTTAGTTTCCTAAAATATTAAATTAGGCCACTAAATTAAAAATGCTCAGGTGAAAGATATGCTTATCTCTGTATTACATTATTGCCCTCTCTTAATGGTGATCAATTATTTTATCTTGTCAACTCTATTAAATCCTGCCACAAGTAAAGAATTTCCCAGGATTTGTGTTGTTTGTTCATTGATTTTTTAAACAATCTGTTGTGGTTTGACCTCTGGGCTGTACAAGGGATAAGCGGCTCCAGAGCTGGCTGGCAGGTCCAGAAACAGAGTCCCCTCTGCTGCTGGATCTCTCAGGTGGGGCTCTGGTGGTGAATTTGGGCTGTGGGGGAAAAATTTCAGTACAGTCCCTAACATTTACAGCCTTTCTAAGTTCTCAAGAGACCTCAGTGAAAGTCATGATGAAGATGTTGCTTATGAGGATGGGTGGCTGCATTCAACTTGTCTATTTTCTCTCTTTCTGCTTAGATTTTGGGCTTTCCAGGATAGGCTCTGCTTCTTGAAACTCCTGGGAAAATGTTTCTGCATGGAACTGAAGTTTCTAGGCATTACTGGAATAAATAATGACAACAAAAATGATGATTTCATCACCATAACAACGGAGGTAATGGGACAGGTTCCCCAGGGAAGCTGTGGCTGCCCCTGGATCCCTGGCAGTGCCCAAGGCCAGGCTGGACACTGGGGCTTGGAGCAGCCTGGGACAGTGGAAGGTGTCCCTGCCATGGCAGGGGGGTGGAAGAAGATGATTTTTAACATTCCTTCCAATCCAAGCCATTCTCTGATTCCATGACAACATTTCATTTAAACACTTTAAATTTAAACCAAAATGCGTCCTGGTTGTTCTGTCCATGGGAATGATGCAGAGTGGATGCAAATTTCAGGTATCCACACCGACGATGAGTTGACTTCTGGCAGTGCCTGCTTTTCTGTTGATTTTGGAGGAAATGTTGGATTTTCTTTGGACATTGGTTGAGCTAGATGATGCCCCTTTACAGAAGCCAGCCAGGCTTAGCCACAGACCAGGGAAGAAAACTCTCATTTGAGACTGTCATGGAAACATTTGGGAATCTCCCCTGTGAAAAAAGTCCTGTCAAGGATAAGTGACTGAGAAGCTGTTCTCTAGTAACACTTTGGTTTTAATATGCAGTTTTCAAACTTGAGGACTTCCCCAGCTGGTCAGCCTTTTAAAGTGGGATTAGAAGGAAATTTCTGCAGCATCTTCCACTGGGAAGCAGGGAAATGTTAGATGTGTAGATTAAAGAGAAAGGATGACATATATGGGGAAGAAAAGGGTATTTTTCCCTGTATGAATACACTGAGAAGCCTGTGGGTACCTTTGAGGTGTGCTAGCCAAAGGTAGATCCTCTGAGGCTAATTCAGTGTGACAACAGGGAAGAATTGAGCCCACCAGTCCCAGAAATCACTCACTGTTTATGTTTTCTGCCAGAATGCAAATGTTTCTGTTCAAAGAAGGTCCTGGTGAATGCAAAACCTGCAGACCTTCCTCCTGTTTTCCCAAAGGGAAAGGTTCCCCATAAAAAACCCACTTAAAGGCCATCAAAGACATTCTGTACGTTCCCTCCAGCCTATTTTCTGTTCCCCCTCGTTGTGTAAGCGTCTTAAATTAGACCTGATTCTTTTATCAGCACAGATTGGATGTGTCATGAAGTAGCTGAATCCCAGCTGGGTGGTCCCAGCACGGAGCATTTACGCAGCTCCTCGGAGGCAGGTGAGACTTGGATCCTTACGGGCTCCATACCTGCCGTGTCAGCATCCCGTTCTGGAGAACCAGATTTCCTGGATCACAGCGAGTGCATCCCTGCTCTGCAACAGCTAAAGAGAGAGATGTGATCAGCCCCGAACTGATTTCATCCTTGGGAGATAGCTGGAAATAGTTTTTATGATAACCTGCAGGCACAAAAATGTATTATGTTGAAGCTTGATTTGAAAATGGGTATAATTTCATTTAGGTTGCCTTAATCTTGGGTCAGTACAGAGAAAATCCGCCTGGAACAATGGAAAACATTTTAACAAAATGTTCTTCCATGCATTCTGTCAGTCTGTGATTTGGTAGAACCAAATTTTGGCAGAACCTCCATGCCTGTACACATAATTTTTAGAAATCAGTTTTAATATATAGAGAGCGCTATGTTTTTAATCACACTTTAGAACTGTAAATTTGGAATGTTTTCTTGTACCTGTTCTATTAGATTTGTAATCATTAATAGAATTTCAGCTTTGTTATAAATCATTTTACTGCTTAGTTTCATGCTCGCCAAGAAAAGACAGCGAAGAATCAAATACCCTTAAAAAAGGCAATTGACAGACACTTCCCATGTCCTATCTATCTGGTAACACTTCTCTAATAACTTTGGCAAGTCATGAGAGCGAAGCAAATTATGCTTCTTAATTAGGGAATGTATTTTGAACCTCACGAGAGTCTCAAATCACACCACTATTTTTGAAAATCCCGTTTAGGCGAGCTTAAAAGCCTAATTTTAGATTTGCCATTTTGAAAATGATAGTCTGTGTGTATTAAAAAGTCTCTATTAGTCTATTGAAAGCCTAATCATTTCAGTTTTTCAGAGTGACAGTTTCTCTGCCACTAAAAAGGTTCAGTAGGAAAATAGACACTTTAGTAGGAAAATAGATACTTTTCTTTGATTCACAGATTTCTTTATAATTTTAATGTCTATTAAAGCAGCACATGAGCAAAGGTCTGTCTTCTGTTGGCTTTGTGGGCCAACAGTCTTAATTGTAATATTTTGGGATTTTTTTCTGCAAAATTACTGTGACATGGCCATGCAGGATCTTGTTTTGAGAGGGGTTTAACTCCAGCCAGCAACTGAACCCACCCAGCCCTGACTCGGTCCCCACCAGTGGGACTGGGGAGAGAACTGGGGACTAAAAGGGAGAGAATCTGTGGGTTGTGGTGAAGACAGTTTAATCGGTAAAGCAAAAGCCACGCTCACAAGCAAAGCAAACCCTGGAATCCATTCCCCACTTCCCCTGGGCAGGCAGGTGTTCAGCCATCCCCAGAAAAGCCAGGATCCGTCATGTTGAGCAGTGACTTGGGGACATAAACGCCACCACCCCAAATATTCCCCTTTCCTCCTCCTTCTTTTCCCATCTCCATACTCTGAGCATGATGCCGTGTGGTGTGGGACATCCCTTGGGTCATCTGGGGTCAGCTGTCCTGGCTGTGTCCCCTCCCAAATCTGTGTGCACCCCCAGTCTCCTGGCAGGTGGAGTGGGGTGAGAGGCAGAAAAAGCCTCAGCTCTGCTCAGCAAAACATCCCCGAACTATCAACACTGATTCCAGCACAAATCCAGACCACAGCCAAGATATTTAATCTTCATTCTCTTGTATTTCTGCATCTGTCTTGGATCAGGAGCAGGGCAGGGATTGTCCCTCTGTGCCGGGCACGGAGAGGCCCCTCGAGGGCTGTGTCCAGTTCTGGGCCCTGCAGGAGAGCCCTGGAGGGGCTGGAGCGTGTCCAGGGCAGGGAACGGAGCTGGGAAGGGGCTGGAGCCCCAGGAGGGGCTGAGGGAGCTGGGGAAGGGGCTCAGCCTGGAGAAAAGGAGGCTCAGGGGGGCCCTGGTGGCTCTGCACAAGTCCCTGACAGGAGGGGGCTCAGGGGGGGTCGGGCTCTGCTGCCAGGGAACAGGGACAGGAGGAGAGGGAACGGCCTCAGGCTGGGCCAGGGGAGGCTGGGCTTGGACACCAGGAGCAATTTCCCCATGGAAAAGGTGGTCAGGCCTTGGCAGGGGCTGCCCAGGGAGGTGCTGGGGGGTTTTTTTGTTGGTTTTAGTTTTGGTTTTTTTGTTGCATTTTCCCTGGCAGCTCTTTCACCCTCTGATCTGACTGAATTTGAATGTTGTTGATCCGTGCTGCAAATGAGCAATTAGAGCTTAATGGTTGTCAGACACCACTCTCTTCATTTATCAATCTATTTAAAATTGGAGGAAGTGGTTGGAGACAAACAAGCGGAATTACCATGCAAAGAAAATAGAGTTAATTGAGCTCAAATATTTGCAGTGTATCAAGGTAAGGATTTACAAAATACAGAGATGTAAACAATGATTTTCCTTCATTTTTCTGAGGACTGAACTGAATATTGAATGAGGCTTTGTTGGCTGAGCCTAAAGATGCCAGTGACTCTACAAATAAGACATTTTTAATATCAGCATTACTCTAAAATTGCAGATTTGTTTTGATTTTCATTCTGTTCCCAGCCTTGTGGTTACTCTTAAATATTTCTTGCAAATATTATCATTATTCTCAGGATTGTGTATAAGGAAGAAAAGTGTTACTCCTCCTGTGGATCCACGTTTCAGTGAGAGTCCATAGGAATCTCAGACTTTTGCAGGTCTGAAATTAGGATAGTACAGATTTTTTTGTGGTTTCTAAAAGCACTGAATCAAATTGCTGCGATGAGATGGGCAACAGTGTGAGAGCAGCACGCTGAGTTTTGGTGGGAACCAGTTGGAAACAGAGAGCGAAGAAGCTGATCTGACATAAGGTTGGGAGAAGGAACCCAAATAGATGGGTGACAAGTCTGCTGGTGGTTCCACGAAAATCACAGCCGTGCCTTGTGGGATGGAATGCCTTTGTGTCGCTGTAGGACACAAAAAAAGAGACGGACTCTTTCTAGGTTGAGCAGAAAGAGGAAAAGGAGAAAGTTTATTTTCATTTCTCATACTTTATAGGTTTCTCAATTCCACAAGGGATTGGAGGACATGTCACTTCCTCTTCAAACCCACTGGAGAAAAAGGATGCTCGTCAAACTTTTCCCTCATCACAAAGGAATGAAAAGCAGAAAGGACAGTTAAGTAAACATTGTCTATTATTTATATGAAAGTGTGTGAAAATTTCTGACTCCAAGGTTACAACTCAGAAGGTTAACAAAAAACAGGACAACACCTTTGTTCCCGTTTGGTTTTCCACGTGGAACGCCCTTTTTTTGATGCCAGTCTGGTGGTGCTGCTTTTCTTTATGGGAAGTGATGGAAGCGGCGGCTGGAACAAGAACGCTGTCAGCTTTGACGGGATTGGAAGCGCTGTTTCCCCTGCTCAGCACCAGCTGAACGCAATTTGAACTTCGTGATGAGTTCAAGTAAGAAGTGAAGGATGGCCAGGATGCTGAAATAAAACCAAATAAAAATTTGTCACTGTCTAG
This sequence comes from Platysteira castanea, assembly GCA_013397175.1. NCBI lineage: Eukaryota > Metazoa > Chordata > Aves > Passeriformes > Platysteira > Platysteira castanea. The sequence continues at coordinate 367,437 of VYXC01024357.1, forward strand.
TGGAAAACACAGATGAACACCCTGCCTGCTGGTGGATGGGCTGCCTTTATTCCCACGTGGACACGATGAACTGCTCGTTTGGGATGAGGAAAGACATTTTTCTCTTCGCTGGCAAAAATCACAGAGGCATCTCAAAAAAACCTTTTCTCTGCTAGCTCTCTCCGCTTCCTCTCCTTCTTTCTTTCTGTCTTTCTCCCTTCAAGGAAATGCTGTGGAGTTGTTTTTTTTTTTTTCCAAACTGGGGAGAATCACAGTGACTGTGATCACAGGAATCTGCTTTCCCTGTTCAGAAATAGGAGAAGTGTAGCAGCTTTTCCCCTCCTTTCTGATAGCAGTGATGCAAAGTGAAAGTTTGCCTCCTTTCCCCATTTCCAGGCTTTCCACAGCACTTCTGTTCTGGGTCTCACTTTGATTTTTACCTCATTTGCCCCACACTTGAGATAGTTGTGGCTCAAATCCAGCAGTACGTTCATTCCCGTTTCCTGCTCTGAACAAATGGACAAAAACGGAGCCAATTCCAGTTGGATGAGCTCTGGACAGTAACCCAATCACTTCCACGTGCAGAGTTAGCAAAATCCACACCAGCAGGGCTTTGACAACTGCCCAGCACCTGAAATTGCATCAGCTTCCCAACCTGGTGTCACAATTCATCTCTATTTCTGTGATGCAGGAGTGATGAGTTCAACATCATAACTTATTTCTGGGTTTATCTTTGCTTGCCTGTGTGTGAGAGGGGATTTCTGCTGTCACTTTTGTTGGTTTTGTAAAATTTTGTTGTTTTTTTCTTTGGCTCAGGATCTTTGCTGATAGAGGCTGGTAATAAATTTTTACTGTCTTGACTCCACTTGACCTAAAATTATGTTTTCAGATAAAACTTGATATTTCACACTATGGTGCACAAGAGCTGGTTACATCTTTTGCTTTACAATCCTCTTTCATTTCCTCCACCTCCTGTAAGTCAAATTCTCTATCTCTTTCTGGTTTATTTCTTAGTTTACACTGTTTAAAAATGCGCAAGAAGACAAATGTTTATTTAGAATTTCAGCTTGTGTCAGATTTTTTTACCGTGTTTTGGCAGGTGTTACCTCAGAACAAATCCATCCTGTTCCTCCTCACCTTCAGGTCTGAAAATCTGCACTCCTATCCCTGTTAGGTTCCGCTGTGCTGCGTGCAGGAATATTGGCAGGAGCAGAGAAATGGATTTGAGGCTGTCAGTGAATTTCAGAACCTTTCCAAGGAAGCCTTGGGGAAAGGGAGCTTCTCCTTAAATTTGCAATTGCTGGTGAGTGCTTTAAAGTGGTTTTATTAATAACTGCAGGCTTTTTAATAAGGTGACAGCTGGTAGAATAATTTAATGGACAAGCTTGAAAGATTATTTCTTTTTCTTCTTCTCTCAGAAACAAACTGTTCAAACTGCAAATAAACACTAGTGGGTACAGAATCACACACTGCTGAGATGGTAATGTGGGTTTGGGAATTTGCATATTCAATGAGGAATGGCTAAGTAGGCATTTTAACCATTGCAATTACGCTCAATTATCCTCAGTGCTGCAGCCCTGGAGTACCTTGGACAGCTCAGGATGCAACTTCCCACCCAAGGAGGAGCCTGAGCACAAACTGCCTCAGCTGGGACCTGCAAAGGTTCCCCATTTCCAAAATTTCACCCCAGGCCGGACTTCAGTGGTTTATTTACCCCTGAAGGAAATGGAAAACCAATGATTTCAAAGATGGAGAAATCTGAGTGGAGTCTGTGTAGAGGTTCAGGCTCGATTCCATGGACTGACTGAAAAAACAAATCTCCATTGTGATAGAATGAAATAAAATAAAACAAACAGTGCTCTTCAAAGTGAACGGCCTGCTGTGCTCCCTAATGAGAAAGTTCAGGAGAACCTACAAAGACTTTAAAATCACATGCAATCATTGAACACGAGTCTTAATCCTCTTCCTCTCTGGGACACTAATTCAGCAAAGGATTTAAGCAAGTGTTTATCTCCATTCCTGTGAGTAAAGCACTTGCAGCACTGAAGTTGATGGAATTGATGTTTTTTTGTATATTTAAGCATGAGTCTTGCTAGAAAGAGTTGGATACCCTTGCTGAGGCTCTGGCATATCCAGAGCTGAGATTCCGTGCAGCAGACAGGGCCCGGTGACAAGCAAAACTGGCTCAGAATGAAATGCTTGGAGATTAACAGCCAAGCAATTTTGTTTTCCTCACACTGGTGTGAAAAACAGGAACACTGATTGAAGACAGAAGGGAAATGGTGTAACCCACCAGGATTCAGTGGTGCTGGCAGACTCCTGGAGCGTGCTCCATGAAGTCAGAGGGAATCCAGGGCAGCTGGTGAGTGTGGACTTGGCCTTCCACAGCGAGTGCCACAAGCAGGTGAAATGTCTCTCCCAGGGGCAAAATCCTGGGCACCAAATCCCAAATATCCCATACGGCCAAGATCCACGTTCACTGGATGCCTTGACAGCAGAAACAGAGGGACAAACAGACATTGTCCTGCTTGGAGGAAAACACTCTCCTGCCAGTGGGAGTCCTGGAGCCAGGCTGAGGGGAGCTGGCGGACTCAGGGTTCTCCTGGCAACTACCCTGTCCAATATCCCAAACCAGAAAGGGCCTCTGCTCCTCCATGCAAGAGGCCAGAGGAGAACGTGGCTTTTTGAAGTGCAGGATTTACCCTGTGAGGCCATGGAATCACCTTACAAGTGCAGACTCTGCACTATCAATCCAGGATTCCTGAACTGCCCTCCAAAGGATTTTGGCAGCACCTGACTCCCTGTTTTTCCACGATCACATAAGTATCTAATTTAGATAATCTGAATCACGCTGGTGAGGAGAGAAGCCTGAATTTTAGGTGCTGCGATGCTACACTTAAGATGTGTAAAAGGAGAAGTCTGAATATAGGTTTCAGTGTCTAATGTGTGGGTTAGGTACAAAGCACTACCAGGTTCTAAATTACAGGGTGAAGATAATTTCAGGCTCCCATCATTTCAGACTAATTAGTGCACATTAAATTTCATCCTTGTCAACTGGGAAGAGCAGTGCAAAATCAGCCAGTTTGGGGTTTGTTTGAATCTTTTTTCTGCAAAGGATCAAGGCACAGACTTGGCTGTAGAGACTGGGCAGAATCTTTCCACAAAGAAAAGAGGATATAAAATATATGAGGAAAGGAATGCAGCCTTGGCTTAACCTGAACTTCCTGACATCCAAACATCCTCTCTGACTTCTTAATTTGAATGACAATCATTTACATCTTATTCTGTGCACGGAGAGATCCTCAGCTGATGTTCAGTGTCATTGCAGAGCAGGGGAGAGTGGTAAATTTATAACTGATATGTCCTAGGAGCCCATGAGGTTGGGTGAGTTGGTGTCTCCCCTGTCTCCCTTGACTTCAGGGGAGCTGGAGAAAGATTTTGGTTTTTATGAAGCCTCCAGCACATTTTAATCATTCAGTTTAACTGTGCTCCCCTGTATATTTAATATATATATAGACACGTATATATATGTGTGTATATATACATATATAAAAATATCTATATATTTAAAGACTGTAGTTCCCCAGTGCATGTCCTTATCCCTTCAAGCAGCTACAGAGCTGCAAAGTCTGAAATAGAAGTGGGTTATTTTATCCTTGCCTAGGGAACACTTGAGCTGGTTGTGACAGATATGCTATCCCCAAAAAAACGTAAGTATGCCCAAAAGAATTAAGGAACAGCCCCTAAACTTGGACATTGGAATTCTTTTGTGTGTGAGAGGATTTTTTTTCTTATATTTTTTTTTTTTTTGATTCTCGCAGGAATGAAAAGACCACACAAGTGTTCAAAATGTCAGTGAGACAGAGCACCAGGAAGTCCCTGAGAGGTTTTGTCCAAACCTCAGAAACTGTGTGTGCATTTAACAACCTTGGGCACAAGTGGTCCGAGGAGGGCCCTTGGAGGGTAGGAAGGCTCTGCAGAGGGATCTGGACAGGCTGGATGGATGGGCCAGGTCCTGCCCTTGGGTCACACCAACCCCGTGGAGCTCCAGGCTGGGCAGAGGGGCTGGGAAAGGCCTTGGGGGTGCTGGTGCCAGGGGCTGGACACGAGCCCAGGGGTGCCCAGGTGGGCAAGAGGCCCCTGGCACCCGGCCTGGCTCAGGAATTGTGTGTCCAGCAGAAGCATGGCAGGGATTGTCCCTCTGTGCNGCAAGGGAGCTCAGGCCTTGGCAGGGGCTGCCCAGGGAGGTTTGGAGTGCCCATCCCTGGAGGTGTGCCAGGAGTGCCTGGAGGTGGCACTCAGTGCTCTGGGTTGGGGACAAGGTGGGCATGGGGCACAGCTGGGCCTGGCTGGGCTGGGAGGGCTTTCCTGACTTCAGTGGTTCTGGGGTTCTGTTTCTCATCTGGGCTGACTGAGAGCATCCCACAGAAGCTGTGCCCAGCACAGCAGGAGCTGCTGCATTCAGTGACAGCAGAGAAGTGGTGAAAAGGCTGAGCTGGAAGATTTGCCAGGCAGGGACCACATCTGGGGTTCTTTTAGGAACCCATTACTGAGCACAGCTTTTTCAAGGTCCAGTTCTGAATTTGTGCCTTCATCTCTCTCCACAGAGCAAGCTGAGCACAGCTCCTAGCAGCCTGTGTGCACAGATTTGCACACGTGTGTGCAGAGTTTAGAGTCTCTTGGTTTACTTCAGTGATCTTTGCTTCGATGGGGAGAACTGGGCAGTGAGCAAAGCAGCACAGAGGTTTGTACTTAAACAGGAGTTAATTGCAGACAAATCTGATTTTATGCACCTTGGCATCTCTAACTGAGAAAGAACAGAAGAATTAGGACACAAGGCAAATCTGGGCTGGGGATTAACCATTTCTAGTGCAGAAATGCACAAGGAGAAACGAGGGATACTGCACAGAGGGGAATCAATTTGTGTGAGGAACATTAATTATTTGTCTCTATTAGTGGTTCTTAGCATTCCTCCTCAAATTCTGATTTCTGGAGGCTAAAGTGAAGATGACAGGCTAAGACTCAGAAGCACAAACTTTGTTTTTGCTTCGTCTGCCTCCAAGATCCAGCTTCTTCAGCAGCCAGAGACAGGGGCAGTGTCCTGAAAAGATTCTCTCTCTCCTGGTATTTTATTTCATGCTGTCTTTGCAGGTGGCCTTGGTCCTGTCACCATCCAATGCTTCTTCTGTAATGAATCACAATATCTCTGTCCTTGCGTTGGAAATGATAATTTGAGGGAAGGAGAATTTACACCTGAAAGTGCTTCAGTTTTGGGGTTTTTTTCCTGATTATATCTGCTCTCTAGTTAATCAAAATATCAGTAATGATAATGGTGGTGATGATAATAATAACTCTTCCTGCAAACTGCACCTTGATTTGAGCAGGACAGTGATTTTTAAGGTATTTTGTTGGTAGTCTCTGCTTTTCTTGAAAGTGGTAGGACACAGCGTTGATGTGAAAATGTCATTGCATGTTGTTAAGGGAAAACTGAATTATGGCAGCGACAATTAGGAGAGCCTGAAAATGTGTCTATTAAACTCTGTTTTACACTTCACATTTGGGTGAACAGCTCTCAAGGGTTCTGTCTGAGCAAAGTAATTAAATTTGTGTCTAACTTTAAGGTTACACTTAAAATTCTAAACTGAAAAGGAAGTATGTGCTCAACAGATTTGGTCATTTGCAATTCACAAGCAACTTTATTTGAACTGTTTTGGAGCTGAAGTTTCATCCTTTCTTTTTCCTTAGTCTGTCTCTTTGTTTTTATCAGCCTTGCCTGTCAAAGTCCCTACACCACCACTGCCACAGTGTTCAGATGCTTCCCTTGGTTCTTTTGACTGTCTTTTTGCAGTGTTTTGGTAACAAATGGTTAAACAAATACATTTTGAATGTGTGTGTTGCTCTCTGTACATGACTGTGAATGAAAGGTGGTAGAAATGTGCCTTCATCTTCCTGGAGGAAATGCCACTGAGTTGGAAGAGCAGGATTGTTACAGAAAGCTGAAGGTTACAAGCTGACTTTGAGGTGCTGAATGAAGGTGATTGATCATAACTGAAGAGGGGACCAAGATTTTCTGGGGATGCACAGAATAGTTCTTCATGGAACTTAAGAAATCTGGCCTAGTTTAAGATGTCACAGGGGATTGAAACTGGCTGATCTTTGAGGTCCCCTCCAACCCAAACCATTCTTGGATCCTATGAGCCAAGAGAGTGTTTTTAGTTTTGAGTAGGAAAATACCTCTCAGTAGTACCACGTCACTGCAGTGCAAATCACCAGGCAATACTGTCTCTTATCATTTTATAATGCACTGGGAACTTCAGCTCTAAAGGAAGTTTAATGTGTGAATTGTACTAGGTCCAAAATTAGGCGGCCAACAGAACCAATTTTATCACTTCATTTTTCAATCAGGGCAGTATTTTTGCAGCACTTAATTAAAATATATTTATAACATAATGGCTGTGAGTATTTCATTCTCAGGTTTTGTTTGCCTATGAGCCAGAGAGGAGATAATTCTGTCTGGATATTTGGATCTGTCCTCCCTTCTTGAGCATGTCCAGTTTACAGAGAGGCAGGAGATTTTGCAGCACCAAATATTCACTTTAGTAAGTTGTGAACAGAGATGTGATTATTTATTCTTCAGTCTATCATTGTCCTGATCATCCTTGCAATTATAGCCTTGGGCCTGGTTTCCTTTTTTTGGCTTTATGGTAGGATTTCATGCCCCAGAGAGTGAGGGGAGGTTCCCTAAGAACCACAAGTGTGTGGGTCCTGCAGCCCCAAACCTGGTTTGCACTGAAGGTGAAAGAGGCTGCAATCAGTCTGTCACTCTGATTCAGAGTGCAGTGGTGACACTGGAGAGCCTGCATAACAACTTGGGTAGCTGTCAAGGACATTTTTCCCCCCTTTAACTCTCCCTAGGATCCTACAAAATAATTGACTTCACTCATGGGCAGATTGCAGGCTGAACCCTGAAGTGTGCTCTCATTGCAATGTGTGCCCAACTAAAACTCACCAGAAAATTATTCCTGTGTTTCGTGGCCAAGAACCTTTCAATAAAGGGGTGATTTGATGGATAATGTTTGGATGAACATGTCACAAAGGACAGTTTTTGTAAGGTTTGCTTCAAATTGAAAAGAATGTGGGGTTTTGGTCTTCACAGAATCACAGACTGGGTCAGGCTGGAAGGGCCCACAGTGGGTCACTGGTGCCACCTCCCTGCTCCAGCAGGGCCATCCCAGAGCACAGGGCACAGGATTGTGTCCAGATGGGTCTGGAATACCCCCAGGAACGAGACTTCGCAGCCTTTCTGGGCTCTGTTCAGGGCTGGGCCCTGCCCAGGGCAGAGTTGTGCCTCCTGAGCAGGGAATTGCTGGGCTCAGCCCCTGCCCAGGGCAGAGTTGTGCCCCCTGAGCAGGGAATTGCTGGGCTCAGCCCCTGCCCAGGGCAGAGTTGTGCCCCCTGAGATTGCTGGGCTCAGCCCCTGCCCAGGGCAGAGTTGTGCCTCCTGAGCAGGGAATTGCTGGGCTCAGCCCCTGCCCGTCCCTCTGGTGCCACTGCTGGGCCCCGCAGCAGAGCCCGGGCCCTGCCCGGAGCCCTCCCTGCAGCCAGGGACACCCAGGGCTGAGGGCCCCTCTGGGCTGGGCTCCTCTCCAGGCTGAGCAGCCCCAGCTCCCTCAGCCTTGTTTACCTGCAGTATTAATAAACCCATTAGGTTCTAAATCAAGTGTGTTACAATCCAGCTTCAAAGTTACAATGAAATGATCATTTTATCTGTCTCTTCTGTTGCACGATCCACGAAAGCTTCTATTTGATAAACAGTGCAGCTGTTAATAACGTGAGGAATACAAATAGGAGCAAGAAGAATGACAGGCCAATATCTGCCTGCACACTAATGAGCACAGGCTGGGCTAACGGGGGGACTTGGGAGAGGGTGAGAGGGAAAGGAAACCTTCTCATACATGACATCTAAAGTTTAAAACTTGCAGAGACATAGAGGCAGCCGCTCGCTGGCTGTGCCAAAAGTCTGAGGAGGATCGCGTGCGAGCAGGAGACATCCTGTCACAGCTGATTCCTGTCTGCTCCTCCTGGCCCAGAGTCTATAAAGCACATTATAAATCTGGATCTGGGAACGGGTTACACTGATGGAGGGCCTGGGCTTTCCAGGAGAGTTGGACAGAGCTGGGCAGAAACTCACAGAGAGCCAAAATCTGCTCTGGCGCAAGGGCATAAATGTGCAATTATCTAAAATGGGGGGGAAAATTAAATGGCTGCAGGTTTACACCAGGGAAATTGGGAACATAACACGTCCCAGAGGTTTTTTGATTACTGGCTCACCCTTTTTCATGGGTGGGGAAGGGGACACAGCAGTGAGGGCTTGGTGACAGTCGAAGAAACACAAGCAGCATTGCCTGGGCTGTTTGCAGGCTGTATCTAGATTATTATGTGTTTTTCTGGAAATATTTCCACCTGGGATAAATCCTCAAAATAACTGTGCAAGGTGGCCAGAAGGTGGCCTAGGTGGCCAGAAGGCAACAATGGCCAGACTTCTAATTTAATTGAAAAGCTTGTTGATGGAGAAAGAAAGAGTCAAGACTGAATTTCAGTGTATCTGTACCTTGGAACAATCTAGGCTTTCATTTTGGGTTGTGTCTCACAGTTTAAAAAATCCCTTCTGGATTCTTGGGGTGGGATTGTTTTGTTCAAGACTTAAGATCCCAACGGGTTTTTAAAGCTCTGTAAAAGAAGTAAATGTAGCCACTGGGATCTGCAGCAGGAGTATTACCCTGTATCCTCAGAAAATAAAGGGGATTAGCTCCAGATGAGAAGGAGACGTCCCAGGCTCAGAAGCCCAGATGGAGTTCACATCCCAACATCTGTCTAGCCAGTTGCAGGGTTCTCACCACCAAGGAATCAAAGCAGCTATGGCTGTTCTGGCTGATTGACAGTGCTCTAAAATTAGGCTGTGCCCCAGTCATTAGGGGCTATTTAAAAGTCAGACTTTCCGAGTGTTCCTTACCTGGGCGTCTCTGCTAAATTTGACACAACTGTTCCTTCAGCTTTTTAATTTTTTTTTTCTTTTGGTGAGTCTTATAACAATAATAACATTCTAATGAGAAATCTGAAAGTTGTTGCATTGGCAGCAGTTGCCCAAGAGCCAGGAGCTGGTTGGTTGTCAGGGCAACGCCGAGAACACCCGGAGCTGTACCCGAGGAAAGGCTTCTGCTGACTCTCCCTTTGCTTCTCTTTATTGGGGAACGGATGCTCAAGTTCATTTTCAGGGGTTATTTAAAATATCTCACCAATCTAATTGTCTAAAAAGCTGGAAATAGACATTAAAATGACTGGGTTTGTGTTACTTCCCTCCCCTTCACTGTATAAATACCACAGAATCACAGAATCATGGAATGGTTTGGGTTGGAAGGGACCTCAAAGCCCATCCAGTGCCACCCCTGCCATGGGCAGAGACACCTCCCACTGTCCCAGGCTGCTCCAAACCCCATCCAACCTGGCCTTGGACACTTCCAGGATTTGGGATCCACAGCTTCTCTGAGCAATATGAATATAAAATTGAATTATTTACTGTTTTCATTCTCTATCTCATTTTAAACATCAAGGAGGCTTTTGCAAGGCTTTCTCTGGAGATCATTTCCTATCCCCACTCCTAAAGCCGGGCAAGCTGAGTGTCATCCCTGCCAAGCTCTTAGTCCCTGGTGCCAGTCACCACAGCATCCCAGTGCTGCTGCTGGGAGCCAGAGGGGAAACCTGGCTTTTGGTCCTGCCTCTCGTGAAGGAGCATGAAGAGTAGGAGGAGGAAGAGGAGGAAGATCCCCAGGGCAGAGGAATGCCGGCTGCCATCTCTGGAAGTGTTCAAGAAGTGTCTGGTTGTGGTCTGTGGGGACATGGTTTTGGGATGATGATGATGGTGGTGCTGGGGTGGCAGTGGGATTGGATGATCCTGAAGGTTTCTTCCAACCCTGATGATTCTTGATGAGTCTGTAAATGAAAGTTTACAACAGAAATGCCCTTTATGGCAGGGATGGAAACGTGAGGCTGTTGTGCAGTGGCGTGGCTGGGAATGGGGATGCTGTGCCCTCGAACATGAACGGTGTTAAAGGTTGATGTCACAGTCCAGGTGATATTTACCTGTTGACTTACTTTGCTCAGTTTCTGCAGTCTGTGACTTCTAGGATTATAACATTTTTTATTTTGATATGCTGATACCAACAAGAAATCATGGTTAATACTGCACTGCATCCATTCCTTTGATTTCTGAGGGGCAGCAAGGTTCCCAGAAACAGCAACCAGTTAGCTTCCCAGTGATCCATCAGTGGTGTCCTGTTTTTTGCTAAGCCTTCTGTTTTAGCCTTGGAGTCAGAGATTTTCACACACTTTCATGTAAATAATGGCCAATGTTTATTTAACCGTCTTTTCTGTTTTTCATTCCTTTAGTGATAAGAGAAAGTTTGATGAGCATCCTTTTTCTCCAGTGGGATTGAGGAGGAAGTGACATGTCCTCCAATCCCTGGTGGAGTTGAGAACCCTATAAAGTATGATAAATGTAAATAAACTCTCTGCTTTTCCCTCTTTCTGCTGAACCTAGCAGGTGTAAGAGTGTCCTTTATTGTGCCTTTACCAGCACACATCAGAAATACAGGAGATACTGGGTTTTAGCCCCCCAGCTGGAGCTCTGACCCCAGGGCAGCTGTACCTGGGCTGGTGATGCCTGACTGCTCCCAGGGCAGAACTTCTCTGGTGTGAGTTACGTGTTCCCCAGTTCCTCCTCCTGGAGGTTTGGGCATTCCCCCGTGGTGAGACTCCAGTTCCCTTCTCCACCTCGTTTCTGTTCCAACCTCAGTTCTGCTTCTCTGCTTTGCTCTGACCTCTGTTTTAGGGGGATTTAATCACAGTGATCCCAATACTCACCTTAGCACTTCTAAGTGGGCATCCAGCAACAAAGGAGACCAATGTTTCTTCTCCAGCTCTGGAAAGAAGAGATCTGAGCAGAGAACACACACAGAGGAGAAAGCTGTTATTAGAAGTGACACGCAAAGTATTTTTGAAAGATTTGGCTTTTTTCTGTCACCTCACCTTGTTTAAGAAACGTCTGGGAATGTTTCTGAATTATATTTTGTCCTCTCTTCCCTGGCTCTCTCTGAGAGCAGCGTGAGTGGGAGTGTTGAATGGATTTGATCTCACTTTAGAGGGAGAGTGTTACATCTTCAAAGAGGGCTGGTTTTCTGCAGAAAGGTTAATCAGTCACTGAAGTTAAAGTAGTGCCAGTGAACACCGAACTGGAAAGACTGATTGTCATTGCCATGGGGTGTATTAATAGATGTGGTGAAAGAAATTGTAGCCACGTTGCGATTTTGGTGCTAATATTTGTTCTGGGACATGTCTGGAGAGCTGGGTGAAATGGAGCCAACAGGAAGGATGGAGAGAGACAGTTTCCAAGGGATGGAGGGACAGGACACAGGGAATGGCTTCAAACTGACAGAGAACAGGGTTAAATGAGATCTTAGGAAGGAATTGTTCCCTGGGAGGGCAGTGAGGCCCTGGCCCAGGGTGCCCAGAGCAGCTGTGGCTGCCCCTGGATCCCTGGCAGTGCCCAAGGCCAGGCTGGACACTGGGGCTGGGAGCAGCCTGGGACAGTGGGAGGTGTCCCTGCCATGGCAGGGGTGGCACTGGATGGGCTTTAAGGTCCCTTCCAACCCAAACCAAAGTGTAGTTTTACCCGGAGGTGTGAAGAGTCATTGAAACAAAGGTTGTCAATAACTTTATGATTATTTTTGCAGCAAATCTTTTGAAAAAGCTCCATGCCAAGCAGCATCAATGCTTCTTGCAATTTGGCTACTCTTCTCATGTCCTCATAGCCAGATTCTTCAGTTGTGCTTTTGTACATTTAAGTGCACATGAAGGAAGGGATTCTGAGCTTGTGCTTTGCTAAGTTCTTACTGGGTGAGAACAAAATCAGAAACCTATGACATTATCCTACATAGTTTATAAATGCTAGAAATTACTCCAGTGACCTCCCAAATCTAGGTTTGATTATTTGGGTTTTTCTATTTCTACCCATGACTCACGAGAGCTTGCTGGGAGGTGGGAATGGGTGCATTATTCTCCAAAATTTATTTGTTCTGACAGAACTTGCTGAGCTGAATCACTTGGCTTGACTCCGTCCTCTGCTTCCTTGTGTGACTTCACCAGCTCCAAGGGACTGACATCCTGGTCAGGGTGACCACTGGTGTTAGAAAGTCCATTTTAGGGGAATTAAATGCTGTTTCCCACAGGCCTGCCACAGTTCTGTGCTGCACCAAATTCAAATTCACGGCATATAAATCACTTTCCCTCCTGAGCTGAGTGTGTGCTGACGGCTGCTCCACCAGAGAAGAAATGGTCAATTATTTACTATCAAACTTAATGGCTTGCCTGAATAAAACATGTGTTAGGAATTCTCTGTCCCAGCATTGGCAAGAACCTGTCACAAAAGGCATTGTTTTCTCCCAGGGCTGCCTGTCACAGAAAGCAGAATACGGCGGCGTGCTCAGTCTCTGTGACTCAGCTGTCAAAGTTTTATCTTCTCTGCACACAAGAAATATTATTTGTGTAATGAAGCTAATAAGCACGTATCAGAAAGGTTGTATTTCTCCCAGAGATGAAGGAAAACAGTAGTTACAACCCTCACCATGGCAGTTCTGTAAAATTCCGGGCACAGAGGAAATGTTTCTTCTGCAGGAACACGTTGTAAAGCAGAGGAAATGCCAACTGTGCTGGTTGTTTCCAGGCCCTGGAGCCAGATCCAGCTGAACAGGAGCTGTGTAAAAACCAGTTTACAGACCAAGGAAACGGACCTGGAGGTATTTCCAGGCAGGAATAAGAAATGTCCACGCTGCAGCAATGAATAGAATGCTGCAGCTATTAGTCTTCATCAGTGGAGTGTGTGACTGTCCCTGTCCCTGTTGCAGATGGAACATCTTTATCCTAACAAAAGCACAGGGAAAGCAGGAATGTGCCATGACTCTTTGATGGGAATACATGGCTGCATCCACAATCCCCACTCCCACTGTCATTCCTGACCAACAACTGCAAACCCCCAGTACCGACGTCATTAATGACATTTTTTCCCTGGCAACTGAAATTCCTGTTGACCCTAATTTTATGTTACATTCCATCCTGCTTGGTTTTTTTTCTATTTAAGAAGTGCTCCATCAGTGGATGTCCCTGTCTTTAACAGCAAATGATTTTGCATTTTAAATACTTTCTGGTTTAATTGTGTTCATCATCAAAAGCAGCACACGTAGACACCTGGGTTTACAGCTACCCACAGTGTTTGCTCTGTGCAGCAGTGCACGGCTTGGAACAAGTTAGATAAGAGATAAGGGACCCAGAGGCATCAGATTGTACAGATAATGCCAGTGGAGTGACCTGGGTGTCCCTGCCCATGGCAGGGGGATTGGAAAAAAAGAGATCTTTAAAGTCCCTTCCAACCCCAACGATTCTGTGATTCCACGATCCTCTTCAAGCACAAGAAAAAATACCGCTATATAAAGAAATTAAAATCAGGGTGTGATTTTAAATTTCACATCCTAGCCCACAAAAAATCTTAAATTTCACATGAAATCCAAGACGTTTCCTAGGGCTAGGCAGAGTTAACTTGCTAGTACGAAGCTTAACAACATGTGGGGAAAGTGTTTAAAGATGTAGTTTTGGCCTAGCCAGAACTGGACTTAAAAGAGTGAGTTAAGTCATGAAAGAGCATTTGTGGTAATCATGAGGCATGTTTGTGGTGAATACAGGATAGAAATGGTGTATACAGGATAGAAATGGTGACTATAAGGAGGAAATGGTGAATATAAGACAGAAATATTGCATGTGTACCTCAGGGAAGGCCCAGCCCAAAGGGTGCTGCCCGTCCCCGCTGTGCAGCTGCCTGAGGGGGTGAGCAGAAAACTCCAGGAAAATGTGCCCTGCATTCACACAGACTGGAGACAAAAGAAGAGCAAGTGGGTGGAAATTAAGCTGTGAGAGGATGGAAAGAAACTCCAAGGGTCAGCCTTGCTGCTGAGTGTGACAGTCTCATGGGAGAAAGGGAGCTCTTATTGATCCAGCACTGCGAGGCAAGCAAAATGTGAGTTCCAGGACCAACAGCAGCACAAAATTGGTTTATTTGAGCCTTTCTGAGTGTACTGAGTGAGTCTCACTGGGGAGGGAGAAAACAGGTCCAGTTCCTATGGTTTGGAACTGATATTTTGATATACTGATATTTTTAATGAGCGAGTGCTCCCCAGAAGCTTGATTTGCTGTCTTGTAAGAGTGCAGCAGGTCTGGTGATACAAATAATCACATTTGAGAAACTTTAAATTTCCTTGTATCGGTAATTTGCTTTTCTAGTTCCTTGAAGAAGACCTGGGATCAAAAATATGTGTGTCAGCCAGAATTTCCTTCTGCTCCCAGTGTTCTTCAGGCTCCGTGCTCACTTCTTTTGAAATAAACCAGCTGTGGTTTTGTTGTAAAGCAGGATCCCATTAAGGAAGACTAATTGGTTCACCTTTTAATCAGGATTCATGGAAGATTATTGTTTATCAGTTTGCTACCAGGAACAGTTTTGACTCCTTAATGAATCTACAAATTGGATATGAGGTGGGGAGATGTTTTTACTTTTTCTGCTCATGAATCAGAACAGCTGCTGCCTACTCCTCGTGGAAAAATAATGCAATGCTGTGGCCTCATTTTAGCCTTATCACTTTTGATTGTTCTGCTCGTTTTAAATGGCAGACAGATGACCTGTTCACATCTTCTACTGGTTTCGTTCTAGTGATCAAAATTGTAGCAACCCTGCTCAGCATTTTCCATTAGGGAAGTGATTACAGAGGTTAATTCACTTACAGTCTGCAGCGCCGTTCCTGCCTCTTTAAAAGTAAAAAATTAATGCAGTCATAACCTCAGAAGAATCAAATATGGTCCTGAGTCTCCACTCCCACTCATTTCATAAGGCTGTCTCTTCAAAATATTCTTTTACTCTCCATCAAAACGCTATTTATTGTCTCTCTCTCTGTAGACACAGTTATTAGACATTTCATATATAATGCCTCATACATTTTCCCACTCACAGGGGTTTAAGCTGGGGGAGGGCTGAATAACAAGTAGGAATAGATGAAACTAATGGCATTAACACTCTAATGGCATAATAAAAGCTGTTTTAAATGTCTTGAGATGTAAAACTATAAAATATCTTACGTGAACCGAATAGAAACAGTCTTTATCTTTTAAAGCTGTTTTTATAAACTAAGGTACCTGTTATTTAGCAATTAGGCTCTACAGTAGTTTGCCATACCTGGTGATTTCTTGTATTTAACAACACTCAAATATTCATTTTCTTCCCCCTCAAGACAATTAGGTGAACTCCCAGACTTTAGTTTTCTAGATATGCCCAAATAAAGAATATTTGGTACTTCGCTTAGCCTGAATTTTGGGTGGTTCACTGCCTCTGAAAAGTGGGACATTCTGCCTTGAATTTTTAAATATTGATGTCAGAATTGAGCAGGTTGGAGTATTTCAGGTTTTGGAAGTGGGTTTTTTTTGTCAAATGTGTGAAAAACTGGGACATTTTCAGGCATGCACTGCTTTCAGCAACCACACGTGTTCGTCAGCCTACGTATCTCCGGTCCGGAAAGGGAGCTGGGGATAGAAGGGAGGTAAAAGGGAGGACACCACGAGCAAGATGCATCTCCTCCTTCCAAAATATCCCCGAAGAAGGGGAATTCTCACATCTACCCCAGAGCACTCAGAGTGGAGAGGTGAACCCTGGTTATTCTGCATCCCACAGGACACACTTTCTCTTTTCTTCCCCAAGATACTTGAAGAAACCTGGGTTTACTCTGCTGCACAACAAGACCTGAACACGACCACGTTTCTCAAAGGAAAATTAAATATTTCCATGCCCAGCTCTGGGTAGCAGGATATTGCTACACTCTCAGCCTTCCCTGGAGCATGAAAACAAAATCAGACTAGCAAGAGGGATTAGTTTTGGACGTTGGCTGTCTTTTGTAAAGTGAGAGAGATTATTTCAGGGAACAATTCCAAGTCAAACCCTGACTTAGTCACTCTGCATCACCTGAGAGAAGCCTGTCTTTCTCCAGGAATTCCAGGCTGGCCTGAGAGGAGCAGGCAGCAGTGCTGGGTGCCTGTACCTGGGTACGATGAACACTCCCCACCACACCTGCTGTTATTTCCCAGCTCACTCAAAGTGAGTATTTTCAGCTTCCCAGCAACATCAGCTGCTGCACAGAAATCTGCAAAATACGTGCCAACAGTTTTGAGACAGAACTTCATTTGGTGGAGACCTCTCTTTCTAAAAGGATGGGACCATATGGCCCAGCACGCCAGATCGAAGCTACTCAAACTTATATAAGCTTCTACTGCTGCTGAACACCACCCAGCCTCACTCAAATTAGGGATTTTGGTCGGCAAGAATTTGCCTGGATACCTGATTGGTGCTAATTTTCTCAGAAACTATGAGAACTGACATTAGTGAGGACTCTCATTTGTCAGGAATTTAGCACATCTTTTAGTGAAAATATCCTCTTTGCTCAGAACCCCCCGAGTGAATCAATCTGAACTCCTGGAGGTGCAGTTTTTTCTGAATTGGGCAGCAGAAGTTCNAAAGCTAGTCAAACTTATGTAAGCTTCTGCTTATATATACTTATATATGTTTATATGCTTATATACCACCCAGCCTCACACAAATTAGGGATTTTGGTCGGCAAGAATTTGCCTGGATACCTGATTGGCGCTAATTTTCTCAGAAACGATGAGAACTGACATTAGTGAGGACTCTCACTTGTCAGGAATTTAGCACATCTTTTAGTGAAAAAAATTATCCTCTTTGCTCAGAACCCCCCGAGTGAATCAATCTGAACTCCTGGAGGTGCAATTTTTTCTGAATTGGGCAGCAGAAGTTCCTCAGTTGTTATGAATAGGTGAGGAGGGAATGATTAATCTGTGAATTAAATTTGGACATTAATCCCCATCTCCTAAGGGAGAAACTGTTTGTTGGTTTCGTTTGGGTTGGGTTTTTTTTGTTGTTGTTTTTTGTTAAATTGAGTTGAAAATGATCATGAATCAGAGAATCCCAGAGTGGTTTGGGTTGGAAGGGACCTTAAAGCCCATCCAGTGCCATCCCTGCCATGGCAGGGACACCTCCCACTGTCCCAGGCTGCTCCCAGCCCCAGTGTCCAGCCTGGCCTTGGGCACTGCCAGGGATCCAGGGGCAGCCACAGCTGCTCTGGGCACCCTGGGCCAGGGCCTCACTGCCCTTACAGTAAATATATCAATACACTACAATGTATTTGATATTTCTGACTAAAACGGGCATCCGTTTTCTGACTCAACTTTGTCTTCTCATGCTGATTCTGCCTTTTTTTGCATTTTTGATCTTGAATAAAAAGCTAAACCAAGCCAGGATCTGAATTTACAGACTGCATGCCAAAAAATCAAGCAGTACTGAGGTGTACCCTTGATCACGTTGCTGGAGGTGACCTTGGCTCTTGCAAACCTGTATGAACATCTGGAGAAACATCTGGAGAAGCAGGAATAGAGAAGTGCATCTACCGATCCCCAGGAGCAGCTGAGGGAGNTCAGGAGCCCCCAGAGCCTGAGACCCCGACAGAGAAGATGGTGCCTGAGGAGCCCAACACAGGGACACTGCTGCCTGTCCCTTTTCCTCTTGCCCTGGCCGTGCTTCTCTGGGTGGTACAAATAATCATTAATAAATCACCTCTGTGAAGATCCCCCCCTAACAGCAGCATCTCTGTCGCCTTGTTTACTATAAGCCTTCTGTTTTTAACCTTGGAGTCAAATATTTTCTCACACAGTTTTATGTAAATAAAGCCAATATTTACTTAACAGTATTTTCTGTTTTTCATTCCTTTTGTGATATAACCACTTAGATGGGCATCTTTCTTCTCCAGTGAAGATGGAGAAAGAAGTGACATGCTCTCCAATCTCTTGTAGTATTGGAATGTGTATAAAAATAATACAGTGTCAATAAATCAACGTCATTTTCCTCCTTTCTGCTGAACCTGGCAGGTGTCAGAGCCTCTTTATTGTGTCTCCACGGACACACATCTCCTTGCTTGGGTCACCACATCCAGAGGGTGCAGCTGGTTTCTGGGCAGGTTCAGCCTGCAGAGAGGGCAGTGGCTCTGTGGAGCTGGGCAGCCTGTGCTCTCTGCAGTGTTTGTGGTACAGGACACTGGTTTTCCCTGCCAGCAGCATCATCCCTGTGTCCTCGCACTGCTGGGCGCACACAGAGTCAGCCAAATTTCCTTCCAAGGGCAGAGCCCCTCTGCAGGAGTGTTTGTGCTGTTCGGAAGCACACAGAGGTTATTTTTTCTGGTAAGTGTCCTTATGAATTGAACCTGTCCCAGATGAGTCTGCTGGAGCTTTGAGGCAGTGCTGGTGCTCTGTTTTCAGTAATATCATGCCTTTACTTCCTCTGTGTCCACAGCATCCTTCTCGTGGTTTCTGATGAGAATTTGATCGTCAATTCACAATTTCACCTACATTGTCCACTTTGACTGCAAACCTCAGCCCAGCAAACCTCCTAACCTGCTCTTACACTCAAACCATGGGGATTTACATGCCCAAGGACCAGCCAAGCTAAGACTTGCCCAGCTGCAGCTGGTGAGCTGTTCCCTGCAGGAGAAGGAAGACTCCAGCACAGATTTAGCCACCAACCCGTGTATGATTTGTAATCTTGCCCCAAACCATTTTTTCTGCTGGCAATTCTGGAAACTGCAGCTGTAAGACAACTGGCAAAGCTCAGGCTTCACTTGAAACTGTCATCTGTTAATTTATTACTTGTGCTGGGATGCAGCTGCTGTGTGACCCCTCCTGGGTTGTAGCCACCACTGCTGGAGATAGTTCAGCAGCTTCTGGTGCACTTGACTTTACATAAGTGGGGCTGTTCCTCATCACTTCCCTGCGGCTGCAGCTGATCTCCGTGTCCCCAGTGCCCAAACGTCTTTTGTCATTCTGTCCTTCTGTCCCTCTGCCCGGTGCCCTGGCTGCACACTGAAGGGGAGGGAAGTTCACCCAGAAGGTGATGAGGCAATCTTGTTCCCCTGCAGAGATGCTCAGCTCTGACCAAATAAAACAAAACTGCAAAGGTTTGGAGAAGATCAGCAAATGGGGTCCTGAAGCAAGGGCAGGGGTAACACCTGACAGCTTTTTGGCCAGGGGTGCAGTGCCAGGTGCTGATCTGTGATCTTTTGGGACCAGCCTCCCTCTCTGATCCTGTGGAGCTGCCAGCTCTTAGGGGAGGGGCTGCAGCTTCCTACAGGCCCCAGCCGAGGAGGGGACCCTGCTTGGCCAACCACCCCCAGCAGAAGGGGAGCCCAGGGCCCTGCTGAGGACCTGTGTGCAGGACCTGCATTTAAAAAAACTCCTGGGGAGTACCAGGAGCCTGGCCTCGGGTGTGTGCCACGTTCTCCTGTGTGTGGGGATGCATCCCCTCTGCTGTCCCCTCTGCTGTCCCCTCCGCCCTTCAGCCTCTGTGACCTTGTGTGCTGGTAAAGGCACAATAAAGGACACGCTCACACCTGCTAGGTTCATCAGAAAGAGGGAAAAGGAGAAGCTTTATTTACATTTCTTATACTTTATAGGGTTCTCAACTCCACCAGGGATTGGAGGACATGTCACTTCCTCCTCAATCCCACTGGAGAAAAAGGATGCTCATCAAACTTTCTCTTATCACAAAAGGAATGAAAAACAGAAAATGCAGTTGAATAAACATTGGCCATTATTTACATGAAAGTGTGTGAAAATCTCTGACTCCAAGGCTAAAACAGAAGGCTTAGCAAAAAACAGGACAACAACCTTGCAAGTGTGGCTTTTTAGCCTTCTGATGTTTGTAACCTTGGAGTCAGAGATTTTCACACACCTTTATGTAAATTATAGACAATGTTTACTTAACCGTCCCTTTTTGTTTTCATTCTTTTACAATGAGAGAACTTTTGATGAGCATCTCTTTTTATCAGTGGGATTGGAGAGGAATCCAATCCTTCCAATCCCTTGTCGAATTGAGAAATGTATAAATATAAGGAAAAAACAGAGTTTGTCCTTTTTCTTGCCCACCTCAGCTCAGTGCGTGCCAGAGTGGTTCTTCCTCTTGCCCTACAGCGACACAAGTGCAGCCCAATCCACTGCACAGCCAAGGAGGGCTCAGTGCTGGGGCTGCTGCCACTGCTCTTTCTTCCCTTTCAAGCCCAGCTGGATCCCTTTGCTCTCCCTCCCTCCCTGCACATCTCCTCCTAACATTTGCCCCGAAATTGCAAAGCTGCTCAGAAGCCATAAGCAGACGAGAGCAGCACAGAAGTCCACACTGCTCTGTGAATTTGTGTTCCCTGAGTGCCAGAGCACTGTAAAGCAGCACCGGGTGCATGCTGCAGACTGATTTCCCTTGGAGCACTGTGCCCGTGTACCACAGAAATCCTACTTTGAACCTGGATATTAGGGCTGGGAAGGTGGCTGCTCCCTGCTAATTCCCCTCCTCCCTGCAGCGCTGTGCCTTGTCACAGTGGGACGTGGCATTAATCACTGCTGTGCTTCACCCGGAGCCTCATTTAATAGGGTTTTGTTGAATAAGTCACAAAGCAAAACCCAGGTAGCTTTCCAATTACAAAATGCCTCAGCCATGTGCATCCCAGCTTAGCTAGTGTGCTCTTTTCTTCCTTCTTTCCCTCTTTTCTTCTTTTTTTTAGCAAGGCATTTGGGTTTTTCACAGCACTTAATTCGCCTTCATCAAGAGAGTTGTTAATTGTCGGTAATTGTTGCTTGTCCACATAAATGAGCAAGGAGAACCACACTATGCTGCCGAGGAGCCTGTGGGCTTGGCAGAAGAGCTGTAGGAATCACTTATGGAGGGAAGAAGAGCTCATGTTGCTGCAGTATCTGGTTTGCTTCTATTCCCTCATTTGTCTGAAATGTTTACAGGGCACAGCCATGCCTCTCTTGGAGGCTGGAACCAGTTAATTTTCATCTCTTAACTCTCTTTCCTGCAATTCTCAGCTCTGGTCTCAGGAACTGCCATACCAGGAAAGCAAATGGTGTTCACAGGCTACATCAAATCAGATTTTGTGTGGCTGGGGTTTTTTTTGAGTGATTCTGCCCCGCTCAGGTGAGAGCCCACCTGCAGAGCTGCCCCAGCCCTGGGGCCCAGCACAGGGAGGCCGTGGAGCTGCTGGAGAGAGGCCAGAGGAGGCAGCAGGATGAGCAGAGGGATGGAGCAGCTCTGCTGGGAGCAAAGGCTGCCAGAGCTGGGATTGTTCAGCCTGGAGAGGAGAAGCTCTGGGCTGAGCTCAGGGTGGCCTTGCAGGGCCTGAAGGAGCCCCAGGAAGCATGGAGAGAGACAATTGCCAAGGGCTGCAGGGCCAGGAGCCAGGGAATGGCTTCCCAGTGCCAGAGGGCAGGGCTGGGTGGGATCTTGGGCAGGAATTGTTCCCTGGGAGGGTGGGCAGGCCCTGGCCCAGGGTGCCCAGAGCAGCTGTGGCTGCCCCTGGATCCCTGGCAGTGCCCAAGGCCAGGCTGGACACTGGGGCTGGGAGCAGCCTGGGACAGTGGGAGGTGTCCCTGCCATGGCAGAGGTGGCACTGGGTGATGTTTAAGGTCCCTTCCACCCCAAACCCATGATTCTATGACACTGTCACAGAACAGGTGACACCAGTTTCATTGATCACAACAGACCAGAGCTTTGCTTTGCAGTATTATTTGAAAGAAATCACAGCTTTTGTGAAGCAAACTCCCTTCTCTGCTCTGTACAGAAATTTCTTCCAGAGGAAAGGGTTAATGATGGAAAACCAGACCTGGAACTTCTCAGATGCAGAAAGACTTTGGGAATTACAGGGCATTTGGGGTCAGAGTTGCTGCTGCAGCCAAGGTCTGCTGGGGCTGGGGTTGCCGGGAAGCCAATTAGGAAGGATTTTGTCTGGTTGCAGCAGCCTGGGGATTGCTTTAACCTGAGCTCAGCTGGCTCTGCTTCCCCAGGGAGAGCATTCCCGCTCTGGATAGTGCCAGCACACGTGTGCTGCCCATCCTCCTTCTCACCTGGCTGTTCACAGCTGGCTGCAGGGGCTTGGAGAGGCTCAGGGAGAGAGAGGGAATGGGTTTGCCAGAACAAGGCATTTCTGGCTCTTTTTGCCACAGAGAATCAGACTGATCTCTGATGTGTGTCCTGGTTTTACCAAATCCTCCAAAATTGTTGGGATGAACCCCTCCAACAGTGTCTTTTTAGAGTTAGTGAGTCAGGCCTGACTTTATTCTTGGCCAGGGTTTGTGTGTTACCAACAAAGTTCTGGCCTCCACACAGATGTGGAAAAAAACCTTTTTATTTATCAATTTTTAGCAAACAAAGAAATTAATGCCTCTGCTTTTAAATAACTGTGTTGGTTTTGCAGGGCCTGGTTTTTGGCAGCAGG
>VYXC01024357.1:390781-429870 GCA_013397175.1 Platysteira castanea
AGGGACTCACACCGCAGCAGTTTTGGGAGCACTGTGTGCCCTGGGAGGGACTCACACCGCAGCAGTTTTGGGAGGGCTGCTGCTCCTGAGAGCAGACCCATGTCGGGAGGTTCACGGAGAGCTGTCTCCCCTGGGAGGGACCCCTCGGTGCACAGGGGAAGGACTCCTCTCCCGGAACAGCGACAGAAAACCTCGGGGGAAGAACTGACCAAAGCCCCACACCCTTTCCCCTGTGCTGTCGGTGGGAAGGAGGGAGGGGCTGGGGGGAAAAGTGTTTTTTTAAAGGGCTTATTTTACTTCTCATTATCCTCCTCTGACTTTGTCAGTAATAAACTCACTTTGTACCTCTAAGCTGAGCCTGTTTCACCCTTGGAGTTTTCTCCCCCGGTCCTTTTGTCAACTCATGAAGCTTTCATTAATTTTTTCTCTCCTCTGCCCAGCTGTGGCAGGGGAGGATGAGCGAGTGGCTTTCGTGGGTGCCTGGCATTTGGCCAGTGTCAAACCACGACAATAACATAATCCTGTTCCAATAATTAGTATTCTATCCTTTGTTGATTACTGATTTCTCACTTCCATGCTAATTAGTCCCTAGTTTTAGTATATTTTCCCGACTTTCCGATGCATACACTGAGTTTTCTTTATCTCTTCTTCATCTTCTGGTTTGTGCCAAATGTCCTTGTGGTCCATAAATTCTGCATTCCAGGTGTCCAACCTCAAAATACACCTTTGTCTCCCAGGATTTGTTCACTGAAGCACATCAGAGTTAGTTTCTCCAAACTTTCAAGTTCCAGTAATTTTCCCAAGGTGTGTTTGTACAAAAGGTGCTCATGACAACTTTGCTAAATGCTGCTAAAAGTTATGTAAGTCTAAAACACTGCTTATAATTAATACAATGGTTATGGTTGATTAAAAACAATTAATTAGAACTTAATTAAAACCATTGATTTAAAAAAAAACTTGGAACAGTTATATAACTTCCAACACTGGGATGGGGCAAATTTGGATTTAATTCCTGAGATTTCTGACTCAAGGCATTTACAATCACATGTTTTTTAAGGGCTTATCTTCCAGGCCTGCTGAACCCCAAACTTTCAGGCTTTGCAGTGAAAACAAGGCCATGGGGATGACTGAAATTCATGGATTTGGGTATCCACTTGGGATTTGTGTATATTTTCTGAGGAGAGCTCACCTGGCACCACATGAAACACAGGCTGTCCCCGAGGAAGTCGTTTGTGTGATATATCATGGTTTTCAACTGATCTTGCTTGTGGTTTTGCCTCTTATTAAATGTCTCCTTGGTAGACAAATAGCAACATCAATATCCTTTCCTGTTTGCCTCGAAATAAAGATTGAGTAGCACACCACAAAATAATACAGGAGTGCAGCAAAGCAAAGGACTCCTCCAAAATAAAGAGTACTGTAAAGAAAGACAGAAAGGAGCTTGAAAATCATAAAAATAAGGGCTGAAGAGTGAAACAAACACTCTGATATTTAGGACAAAACAAATTTCAAGAATTCAGCAAAAGCAACCAGAATAACCTGCAAGGAGGTGTTATTAACATTTAGAACTTTGGGCTGATAATTCAGCTGTGTAAGTGCTGCACATCAAGGTCCATAATTAGATATCCTAATTGAGGGTTTGACTGATTGCCACAGGCAGCAACACGACTGCAATGCTGCCACTGTAAGCCTGGGGTGTCTCTGCTCTCCACACTCTGTTTTTCTGGCTTTGCTTCCTACCTGTTGTGAAATTGTAGGTTTGGATTTGGTTTAATTGCTGGGTTTAGACCTTCCCTCACCTCTCCATGAATAGAAGCATTTTGCACGATTTTCTGGAGTACCCCGATGTAAGGAAGGAAAAAAAAAGGGGCTCTAAAAGCAGTTTCAAGGTAGAGCAGGAGCTGCTCAGATGGCACGGGAGGTTGTACAAAAATTGGAGAAAGGAAAAGACAGACTCAGTTCTGAAGATGGTGGGAAAGAAAGATAATTGGACTGCTGTAGAAGTGAAACTTGTGTAGGCTACACTTCTGAATTTACGCATTATCCTTGGATATGTGGTTTAGTCTGCTAAATTTAGGCACACCCTAATGATAGTTCTTTATAAATAATTAATGGGTTTTGCTACGTATGGATAAATACATTGTAAAAATGCAGTGAGAATGGTGCAGCTCTGGAGAAATGAATGCTGTTGTGCAGCTGCAGCTGCCTGCACCAGCCAGACACATAGATCTCCTTCCCTGCAGATTTCAGCAGGTTGTATCCACGAAATCCACTGATGTATCCCTAAATTTCTACAAAAGCAGAACAGCAGGTCGGAGAAAATCCGATCACTTTAGTTACCACGCTTGATAATACTTGTATGGCTCTGTTTCCTTGGTTTAGGAAGAGCCAATAGGAATACAAAGTTATTTGTCAGTGTTTATGAAATGCTGAATTCTTGCAGCACCTGGATCTTCCCTCTCTTGTGGGATGCTGTCACCCCTGTGACTGCCAGTCCCCTTAGGGAGGAATTTATGGTCATGCAGACACACAGCATCAAGTTCATGGATTTCTTAAGCCTGGCCTAATCCCTGTTTTGAGCCTGTTAAAGACTCTGGTTCACCTTTCCTTTATTAGTTTTGTTCTGATGTTCAGTTCATCCATCAGCCCCCTGGGATAAGCCAGTCTGGAAGTTCAGGACAGCATCTGTGATTTGTCTTCCAAGTGCCAGCTTTGGCCAAACCATCCTCAACAGCAACTTTTAGAAATCCTGAGTGTTTTCGGGTGCTGGCAACGCAGATGCTTCAGAGAAAACATCTTTTTCTCGTGCTCTCAGTGTGAAACAGCACTTGGGGCTTGGTTCTGCTTGGCTCTGCTGCAGGAGAGAGTGATGTCTCCTCCCTCTTGGATGTTTCTGGACCAGGATTAAATCAATCAGGCAAAAAGTACATAGTTTTGCCTCATAGTCCTCATTCAGTGCATATCTTTATCCAAAACCTTATCTGTCTTTCTGATATATAAAATCAAGCTATGTCCAGCTTTCCTTGGCTAAGAAAAGGCACCAAAACTTCCAATGGACTAAAGAGAGTTCCCATAAAATCTGCCCCATTCACCGAATTTCACATCCCCTCTCCCCCAGGCTCTCTGTCTGCTATAACAACTTTATTTTGGGAGGAAATAAGTCAGTTTTCTTCCTGCCAGTGGCACCAGTGCACATGTCTGAGGCTGATCCTACTCCACCCGCTGCCAGATTTTGGGAGGCTGTTCCTGCAGGTTCTCAGCCTTGAAGGGAAAAGAACAGCCCTCTGTGCACAGCTTTCCTCGTGAGCCATGGCAGAGAACAGCCTCTCCCTCCTCCTGGCATTGTGGCTTCCTGCAGGGAGTTTCAGTTTTTCAATAAAAGCTGAGTCTCTTCAGGTTTTCTCCTTGCTGTGCTGGTTTCCCACGATACCACGTTTCTCTGGGTGACCCAGGCTGATTTTAAGCAAATTGATCAGTCCTGCCATGGCCTTTCAGCTTAGGGAGTGAAAGAAATAAATTGGTATTTGAGCTGTCTGCTCAAGACAAAATAAAGATTTCCTGCATTTGTAGCATGCAGGTTTAAGGCCTGTCCATCCTAGAATATCTTGAGCAAATCTACACATTTTCCTGTGTCCTGGATAAACCTGAGCCTGTGCCATGGTTTTTTCTGCAGTTCCCAGAAGACTGTGTGGGTTGAGGGGAGTCAAAACCCTCTGCACCCACCTTCCACAGAAGATATGAACCAGAATTTCCTGCTTTACACCACTTTGGTGACACAAAACAGCCACACAGTTAAAAATCCCTAAAAGGGATCCCTAAATTCACTAAAGGGATTTGCAGGTTAGTGGGTAACTCTGCCACGGGTGAAAAAATCCCACAGTCCAGCTGCCCTCAAATCAACAGCAATAGAGCCATTATTGAGGATATATTTAAATATATCCCTAATAAAAATCTGTGTTGTCTGTGCAAGGCCTTGTGGACTTGGCTGATCCGGCCACGTGAGTGGTTTACAACCATCAATAAACTGCACCTCTTGAGTGCCTCTCCTATTCAGGATAAAGAGTTTGTTCCCACAACCACAGGGAGTGGTTTTATTTACACCTGGGAACCCCACAGGAGGGAAGGAGATTTTCTGTGAGACTTCTTCAGATCATAATTGTTGATGGGATTTGTCTTGCCCGACTGCCAGGCTGATGTCTCGTGTAAGGCAATCATCAGAGTTTCTCCCACGAGAGAGAAACTGGCACTTCCAGGGGGATTTCCCCTCATCTTTAAATGAAAAACCCATGAAATGAATCACGCAGTAAAGGCGTTTCTACCTTTCTAATGAGCAGAGAAGGAATCCGGATGGTTTTGCACACAGCTGGGTAGGACACTAGAGGATGGATGGATAGGACAGCTCATCTTTGGTGATGCGGTTGAAAAAGGGCTTTGCTGGGGTTTTTACAGGTGTATTTCCAAGCCCTGAGAGTGGAGGTGATACTGGAGCTCTTTTGGGGTCGATTTCTCCCTGGCCCAAGAGCTCTGGTCCCCTTTGTCCCCCCAAGGAGCATTCCAGAGCTCGGTCCAGGCCGTGAGCACTGGGGCGTTATCCTGGGAGCCCTGCCAGGCGCAGATTGGAAGGACTCTGTTTTCATTCCAAGTCGATTTGGGCTTTCTCTCTGTGTGGGTCGGGGGTAGAAGACACACTGAGTTTTTGGGCAGTGTTTATTGTAACACCTCCTTGCTCAGCTGCTGCTTGAAATCCTGTGTTAAAATGTTGACAGACATTTGTGGCCGTATCTTTAGTTTAACAGGAATAGCAAATTTTCCAGGCTGACAGGAGATGCTGGGCCCAGTTTTTTTCCTAGAAAACAAACTGTGTTAGAGAAACCTCTTTCATTTCTCACAAGAACAATTGCAGAAGTTTTTATCTGGGGCTTTTGGAAGGGCAGAACATTCCCAGCTTGACTTTGGAGTTTTCTTTTTCTTGAGCATTGTTTGGATTTGTTGGCTTACGTTTTTTTTTTTCATCGAGAGAATGAGAGGAATAAAAAACCAAACTCTCCTCTGGGAAAACTGGAAAAATTTGAAATGGGGCCAGTGAAAGATAACAGCCATGGAAGACTGCAATACAATTAAATTGTGTTAATTTTCACATGATTATGCATATTTCTTTAAACAGTTCTGCAAAATTCTCCTTCTACCCCAAATTAGTCTCTTCTCTTTCTTGGAACTTGCAAGGAAAAAAATAAGAAAACCATTGTTACCCTAAACTTCCTTAAGCTGTTCAAATCCACATCTGTTGTCTAGGGAATCACCTCATTTCCTCCTGAAATCCTTTGCATTACGTCCAAGCCTTCTGGTCCAGAGTGAGGGTTTAGTTCAGGAGTTATTTCAGAGCCCTCTGGCTGGGATCCTGGTAATTTATATGATGTTAACAGAGAGTCACACTTGAGTGAGGTGGGAGCTCAATAATAATGTAACCCCTCCACCTTTCCCCTCTCTAAGCACAGGAGTCAGAGCACGGCAGCACTGGAGGCACAGAACCACTGTCAGAGGCTTTCTCCTCCACATCTTTCTCCTCCCAACCTCCCAGTCCCACCTTCCCGTTCAGTTCTTGAACTCTGCTGCCCAGGGAAAGGCTTTTGAACACCAGGGAGAGCCTGAAATCCCACGTGTTTCACAGACAGCTTCCCTCATCCAAGCACGGCCCTGTGGCTGTACTTGTGCCAAAACCCAGACACGACTGCTGCCTTTTGTTCCACGTTTCGGGGTTTTGATTTGGACATCCGAGCTGAGAGCGACGTGCCCCTGAGATATCTGGCTAATCACCCTTGATTGTCTGATCAATGATCTGCCTGGAGCAAGATGTTGAGAGGAGCTCTTCCCCTGGGAGTTGTCCGTGCTCGTGTACAAGTTGGGTCAAAACATTTCAGGTCGGGAAAAGATTGCTGAACGTGAGGGAAAATGACTTTTGATTGCCCTTCTCCTCTTAACTTTATTGTGCTTTGCTTGCCTGATGAGGGTCTTTGGCCTTGGAATGAACCCTGGGTTAGTTTCAGTGGAATGTGACTGGAACCAGACTGGAAATCAGCAATGTGAGCGGAATTTCACTGCAGCCTCTCTGCCACGGCTGGGCCTGGAGAGCTGCTGCCATGCCCAGGGACCTGTTCTGTTCCAGAGCACAGAGAAACTCCCAGCTGTGGGTGCTGCCTCCCCTGGGCTGTGGGAGCTCCAGGATTTCCCAAAGGCAGCGTGTGGATGTGCACAAGAGCGCAAGCACAGGCTCTGAAAAGCCCAGAAATCCAAATATTCATCAGTTGGCAGAGTGGCCAGAGAGAAAGGCTTCTCTGAAAGGGGACTTGAGAGATAGGTTACAAAATAGAGAATTATAAAATGTTTCGGGTTGGGTGGGACCTTAAAATCATCCAGTTCCGAGATGGGACAGGGACACCTTCCACTACCCCAGGTGGCTCCAAGCCTCATCCAGCCTGGCCTTGGGCACTTCCAGGGATCCAGGGGCAGCCACAGCTGCTCTGGGCACCCTGGGCCAGGGCCTGCCCACCCTCCCAGGGAAGGATTTCCTCCTAATATTTAATCTAACCCTACTTTCTTTCAGTTTGCAGCCATTCCCCCTTGTCCACACTTAGAAGAAGAGAGGCAGATCCATCATAGCCAATATTGGAGACCTTTTATGGAGCTTCTGCTGCCTCCCAGCTTTGCAGGATTAACAGGCAGCTTTATTTGACAAGATCTTGGTAGGAAGAGGCCACAGGGGTGGTCCCTGTGCTGGACACAGCCAGTCCCAGGTGTCTCCAAATCAGACCCTGCACTGGCCAAAGCTCAGCCCATCAGCCAGGCTGGTGGAGCCTCTGTGAAAACACATTTAGGACAGGGTTAGAACCCAGGTGTGAAAGAGGAGTTAAAAAGGTGTGAGGAGCAATGCAGTAACACCAGGGCAGGGCAGGAAGAGGGGCAGGGGCAGAGCAGCTGGGTGGGTGGCTGGCAGCCAGGGGATTGTCCTGGTGGGAATTGAACTTCCAAATTTCTCGTGTAATCGAGGGGTTTGAACTCGTCCTCTCTCCCATTTGTTCTGATTTCCCCTCTTTCATCCCCGGAAGCTGCACAAGGCCTGGAAGGTTCCTCTTGCCAAACCCATCTCTGCCAAAAATGAGGAAACTTAATCACCTACAGCTCCCCTTCTCAGAGTCTGTATCCTGTTACATCCCTCTGAAGTGGTGCATACAAAGATGGGTTTTTTCTGCATTAATCTGGGGATCAAACCTGACTTTTAACAGAGCAAATCCTTTGTGCTCATAACAAAACCATGTGTGGGAGACAAAAGGATTCCCTTCTGTAAACTGCTCTTGAGTTGTTTGGGGTTTTGTGGGTTTTTTTTCATTACATATTTAACTGCTGTCAGTCCTTTTTTTTTTGGAAATAAAACCATGTAGAAACAATTCAACCGTCTCAGGAGTTGGTCTCAAAGATACAATTGATAATTAATTTTGTAAATTTTGGTGACTATTTGCTGAGGTCAGATTTTAAGGCTGTGAAAAATCTGAGGTGAAAAATTTCACCTGAGCTGTGAAAAATCTTTGCTGGGCAGTGAAAAGGTGATGGTGAATCCCTTGTTGTTCCCACCTGGATGGACAGCTCTGCTCCCTGGTTGTCAGCACTGCTCCCCGTTTAGCTCAGGGTCACCTTCCACAGCATCTCTGATTTTAGATCAAATGTGAAAGCTGAGGGAAGCATCAGCCTTGTCTGCAGATCTATAGATCTCTCCTGAGTAACGTTAAACCTGTTGCAGAGAAGAGGAGATTCTGAAAGAAGTGATGAGAAAAGCAGACAGGAGAGAGCGATTTTGGGAGCAGAGGAACAACTGAGGGAGAGAATGATGTTTGTGATGAAGGATTGCAATGATCTGCCTGACCCAGCTTTGTTCATGCATTCCATGGTGAAAGCTGGTGCTGCTTTCTTCCTGTGCCTCCTGCTCTCACCTCCATCCCTGCTCTCTAATTCCCTTATCAAACTGCCAGGAAAAAACCATGTGCTCTCAGCTCTCCTAGAATTCCTGACTGCTGTGCTTGCAGGTGATTCTCGAGGGCAGGACAAGGCCAGAGTGCTCTGGGAGGACATCCCTGGTCTCTGTTACACATCTGGTTAAAGCAATCCAGCACCTTGGCTGCAGAGCAGCAATCCAAGAGTTCAAGGGAAGCAGTCAATCATGAAGGCACAGCTCTCTCTCATGTCAGGACTTAGTAAAAACCTGTTTCCTGCAGATTGAGACAGGCCACAGCACCAAGAATGCTTGTGATCATCTCTTAATTGGCATTGTTCCTTCTCTGCCACACGGGCCAGACCACCAGGCCCCCCGTGACACCTCGGGGCCACCATGGGCCCCTCAGCCCAGCTGCTGGGGTGCTGTCAGGGCAGACTGGGGGGGTTGCAGCAGCCTTGAGTGCCAAACCACCCTTCTCACCTTCCTCTCTCCTAGGAACAGTCCGCAGATTTGTGAGGGGTGAAACGCATAATTCACGGCAAATTCCCTGATGGATGATGAGTGTACACCATTACGAACCTTGATTCCTGTGGCAGGAATCGGAAATAGAGCTGGGGAGGATTGAACACAAAGGACGAAGAAATAAAATGAGTGATGGAAGACTTGTTGTGAGAATGAAAGTATTCATGCAGTGATAACCCGTAACAACCACCCCGAATTGTCTTTGGGCTCTGAGAGTGGCTGGAGCTGAGTGGGATCTCTGTGAAAGAAGTTCCAGGACACCTGAGTTGGTGGGAACTGCCACAGAGTGTGGGTGTGTCCTAGTCCTGGCCCTGCTGTTTTCCTGCCCTGGGTTCCTGGGTAAGTTATGTCCCTTCTGTACCTTCTGCATATATGAAGCACTGAGGATTGAATTTACCTCCTTTGTAAAGCTGAGTGAGGTTTGGTGGATATCAAAGGCCAGGTATGAGTTTAACAACTCTTGAGAACCCCGGTGTCGTCTCCAGTTCAGTGCGGGATTTGTGGGTGGGAAGGAATTTGAGTGAGAAAACATTAATCTCCCTTTGATTTTTCTTCTTTTCTTCTTTTTCCTCCTTTTCTGTGTGCTGATTCAGCTCCAAATTCAGAATGTGGAAGTAAACAGAGAGAAGAAATTCAGGAAAAGGCCCTGTGGAATCAAGATATTCTAGACAGCCCTGAAACAGCCCTAAAATTATTTCCCCAAGCCCCTAAACTGATTTTCACAAGTCAAGTTTGTTCTGCCTGTGATGGTGATTAGTGAGTGATGTCCCACTGCCCTTAGCTCAACCCCAAAACCCTTTAATTATATTTTCCCACTCCAAATTGTTGGGCACCTGACATCCATCCAGAGTCCACAGTGGCAAAGCTGAGTGTGGCCTCTCACAGTACAATTAATCCACACGTGTCTCATACAGGGAATGTGAGTCTCCCTCCTAAGGAAACCACATCGTGAAATGAAAACAGTTTTCTAGGGCATTATCCTCAGAAATGGCCTCAGAAATAGGAGATGTGGAGTGCTGCCATATGGCAGAAATCAAGGATGATCCTGAGAATCCACAGGAAGACGATCATGGATTTCACTGAATCCAAAAGTCCCCTCATAAATTTTGTAACTTTGGCAACGTGTTGTGCCACGAGGGAATGAAATGAAAATGTTACCAAGGCTTTCCTTCACAAAGGTTTATTGGTTCACTGGGAGGTAATCAAAACGAGATGGAAGAAAAAGGGAAAATACAAAACTTCCTGCACTAAAAAGGGAAGCCAAGGCAGGAGAGTTATAGAAACATGGAATCATAGAATGGTTTGAGTTGGAAAGAATTTTAAAAATCATCTCATTCCAACCCCTGCCATGGGCAGGGACACCTCCCACTGTCCCAGGCTGCTCCCAGCCCCAGTGTCCAGCCTGGCCTTGGGCACTGCCAGGGATCCAGGGGCAGCCACAGCTGCTCTGGGCACCCTGGGCCAGGGCCTGCCCACCCTCCCAGGGAACAATTCCTGCCCAAGATCCCACCCAGCCCTGCCCTCTGGCACTGGGAAGCCATTCCCTGGCTCCTGGCCCTGCAGCCCTTGGCAATTGTCTCTCTCCATGGTTCCTGGGGCTCCTTCAGGCCCTGCAAGGCCACCCTGAGCTCAGCCCAGAGCTTCTCCTCTCCAGGCTGCACAATCCCAGCTCTGGCAGCCTTTGCTCCCAGCAGAGCTGCTCCAGCCCTCTGCTCATCCTGGTGCCTCCTCTGGCCTCTCTCCAGCAGCTCCACGGCCTCCCTGTGCTGGGATTATGAAGTGCCCTGACTTCTTCTATTTGGTCAGAACTTTTACTCCCTGACCCCAATCACTGCGAAAGCACCTCCTCAGGTTTGCAGCCTGTCTGGGCTGCACAGGCCCCACAAATCCCTCAGCGGGGTCATACAGACCCTGCCTGTGTTCCAGGGGCAGTCTCAGGCTTGTGCCATGAGTTAGAAGTTTCAGGCTCCCCATGTTCTGTTTTTCCATCCCTGATTTATCCGTTTCTTGCTCCACCTGCAGTGCTTTCCTGCTGGCACCGACATCAGCAGGCACTGGCAAGGGTCTAGAAGAACCCAAAGAGGTTCAAAGCCTCTGAGCACACAGATTTTGTGAGCAGCACAGTACTGGTTTCACAGCAGTTCTTTATCTTTGGGTCAAAGTGATGAATTACTTTTGGGAATAATGTGAGATTTTTAAAGCCTTTTCCTCTGTGCACCAGTTTCAGGCAGATGGTGACATTTCCCTTCATTATACTCCTAATTTTCCTAAGGAATTGACTAACCAAGTAAAAAAGTCAAACCAATTACAGTGGGCTTGGGGCACAGCTTTTTTTCCTCACAAAATAGTACCTGAAAGTTCCTGACTTATTGTTTATTTGGGAGAAATTTGCGTATGAAGGCAGAAGTGCTTGTGCCTTTAACTGTATCAAACCAGTATTACCATCACAGCAGAGATCACAGAACCACAGAATCATTTGGGTTGGCAAAGGTCTTCAGGACCATCGAGTGCAACCCTTAAATTAACACAGCCAGGCCCAGCACTGAACCGTGTCCCCTAAAGTCACATCTACACCTCTTTTAAACATCTCCAAGGTTGGTGACTCCTCCACCACCCAGGGCAGCCTTGACAACCCTTTCTGTGAAGGAGTTTTTCCTAATATCCATATTCCTAATAATTCCCAGCACTGCCACTTCCTTAGCCCTCCTTCCTGGGAGAGTCGAGGGGTTCTGGTGCCAGAGTGAAATAGGAACACGCACAAATCCCACCCTATCCTATGGCTCTGGGTGCAGGCCCTAAATTACTCACCCCGCTTCCCTCCCTGGACACTTCCCAAGTGTGAAGAATTTGTGAGCTTTACTCGGGGCAGATGCACCAGGAGGAACACCAGGCACCATCCCAACAGCTGGTGAAAGGAAGGCAGATTTGTGCCTGGGGAATTCATCTGCTCCTGCAGCGCTCCTCTGGAGTGTGTGCAGCTGCTGTAATTGGGAAAATGTGTCAGAAATTAGATTAGGTTGGCTTCCAGTGGAGGACACCGCGAAGGTGGATGTGGTGATAGCAAGCTGATATGTCATCCCCATGGAGATCCACATTATTTTTGCAGGATTTGAGTAGTTTGGACTCAGACAGGCCAATTTCCCCCAGTAAAATGAATGCCAGGGATAACACAGATGCCATAATGCTGTTAATCAAACAAGAGCTTAAGCTGTAACTCTCCTCGTGAGTGAGAAGGGCAATACAGACACAAAAATCACTGTGGTGATGTTTAGAAATTATTGAACTGAAATACTGAATAGTGACAATTGATATTGTGGCATTTCCCTTGATTTAAGGACTTGGATGATCCTTGGGAGTCCCTCCCAACCCAGAATATTCTGTGATTGTGTCCTGTGTGAGTACCCTGCTACCTCAATCCCCCCGGCTGCAAATCATAGTGAGAGTGACAACAAAAATCCTGTGGGGAGGGACAAATGCCCTCCAAACCTCAGCTGCGAGGTGACAGCCTGACAAAACACCACAGGTGAGCTGCTGAAACGTGGGGCTGGAAGCCTCAGGGCCTTTGTGAAGATTTGTCATGTGCCTCTGGCAGATCCTGTCCCCTCAGGCACCTCTTTGTGCACCTCCGTGCTGTGGTTTCCACGAGCATCTGGGATGTCCAGCACACTCCAGGCCCTAAATTTGACTGTGACACAAGTGAGAACGTCCTCCCGAAGTTTCTCCAGACACCAGGCACCCACGTTTCCACAGAGCTCACCCTGCAACAGGTCCTTTTCTCCAGGCCACAACACAGATGGAGAATGTTGCTGTTCCTTCCCACAGGCTCGCAGCCCTGGGAGGGAGGAAGACTATTCTGCCACCTCAGTGCTAAAAATCGTTCAGCACTTCTGCTGCCTCCAGCAGGGATCCAATGGATTAGGCATGAAGAGAAAAACACACCCATTGAGATGATAACCCTAAGGGGGCTCTCTGAGGACGAAATCCTGGCAAATCCACGCTGTGTGCCAGGGTATCATTAACACAGTTGCTGACAGAACATTTGCTTTAAAAATTTTCCTTCTTCTGTGGGGAAATGTGACTGGAAGGTGACTGGAAAAGGCCCTGGGGGTGCTGGTGCCAGGGGCTGGACACGAGCCCAGGGGTGCCCAGGTGGGCAAGAGGCCCCTGGCACCCGGCCTGGCTCAGGAATTGTGTGTCCAGCAGGAGCAGGGCAGGGATTGTCCCTCTGTGCCGGGCACTGAGAGGCCCCTCAAATCCTGTGAGAGAACCAACTCTGTCGTGGGACAGCATTTAGAGGAGAAACAGCCTTTGCTAAGAGGTGTTTGAGAGGAAGATTCTCCAGTGCTGCTGATCTGTGGCTTTTTGTCTGTTTTTGTGGTATCCTGGAGCAGAAATTGATGTGGCCTGATGAAATCCTTGCCCATCTTTAATCGCTGAAGGCTGGCCCGCTGTTCCTGAGCCGGGAGGCTGCGGGAGGGTTGGGGAGCACGGCGGGACCGGGGATGTTTGCGGGGCCGAGATGCCATCTAGTGGGAACGGCGGGACAGGAGGGTCCTGGCACCGCACCCCTTCCCTTCCCCGCACAGCCGGGACAGGAGGGTCCTGGCACCGCACCCCTTCCNTTACATTACTGGCCCAAGAAACCCAAAATTGTCCGTAACACCCGCACAGCCGGAGCCCAGCCCCGCACACAGCCCTGCCCGGGCTCGGATCACCCGGGACAAAGCCTTCACTAGCACAGGGACAAAAAAAATACTAATACCCCCCCAAAAATAGAGATATGTGCTTTCCTTGGTTCTTGAATTGGAAGTTGTGCTGTTTACCAGTGTCAGCCAGAGAGCTCGAAACCAGCGGCTGAGAGGGGAGTCCTGAGTGGAAAGTTTGGGCAAGTCCAGCCTCAGACAGAGGGAGACACAGCATCGAGGAATTGTGTGGTATCCTGCTTTGGAAGGGACCCACAGGGATCATCCAGTCCCACCCCTGGCCCTGCCCAGACCCCCAACAACCCCACCCTGGGCATCCCTGGCAGCGCTGCCCAAACGCCCCTGGAGCTCTGGCAGCCTCGGGGCCGTGCCCATTCCCTGGGGAGCCTGGGCAGCCTCTGGGGGAAGAACCTTTTCCCAAAATCCAGCCTGAGCCTGCCCTGGCCCAGCTCCAGCCGCTCCCTGGGTCCTGTCAGGTCACAGGAGCAGAGATCGGGGCTGTCCCTCTGAGGAGCTGCAGCCCCCGGGAGCTCTGACCTCAGTGTCCTCTGCTCCAGCTGGACAGACCAAGTGACCTCAGCTGCTCCTCCTACGGCTTCCCCTCCAGACCTTTCTCCATTCATTCTCTCCCCCCCTCTCCTGCTTTGTCCCTCGGGGCTGGTGACAAGAGAAACAGGTTCCTCAGGTGTGTCCACCTCAGCAATCCCATTTCCTCAGACCAGGTGATGGGCAGTGAATGTGTACTTCATGAAATGGATTGAAGTGTGGAGATCCTCGAGCTGTCTGGGAAGGAGCCACCTTGTGAACCTAAAGGAGTGTGGGGGGCTGAGTTCAGCCTTACATCAGTATCTCAGTATGGCTCTTTTCATCTTTTATTTTTGGTAAAGATGGGCAGGAACACCTTCCACTGTCCCAGGCTGCTCCCAGCCCCAATGTCCAACCTGGCCTTGGACACTTCCAGGGATCCAGGGGCAGCCACAGCTTCTCTGGGAACCTGTGCCAGGGCTTCCTCACCCTCACAGGGAACAATTTCTTCCACATATTTAACCCAAATTTCCTCTGTTCCAGTTTGAACCCGTTCCCCCTTGTCCTGTCACTCCAGTTCTTGATGAATTGTCCCTCTCTGGTTTCCCTGCAGCCCCATCAGGCACTGGAAGGAGCTCTGAGGCCTCCACAGAACCTTCTCTTCTCCAGGCTGAACATCCCCAGCTGTCTCACCCATTTATAAGACAACCAGTGCTGGGACTGCAGCTCCTTCTTGTGCTGCACTGCTCAGGGGGGGACTGTCACAGGCCCAAGGGTGTGGGAGGGCTGAGGGACAGCAGGATGGCTCCAGAGCTGGGACAAAGCACCGTGCAGTTCACCTCTTCTCTCATTGTTCCTCTCTCCAGATCAGCCTCTGCTCCATGTCCAGTTTAGAGCAGCAGAGGCTTTGCTCTGAACCCTTACCTTGACAGCTCCTGGAGACCCAAGGTGAGAGAGTCTTGTGGGCTGCACCTTTTCCATGGGATTCCTGACCATTAAACAGGACCAACATTTCCAGCATCAAAAGACTTCAGCAAGGGTCACTGCACCAGCACTCACCGAGGGCTTTGAAGATCCAGAGCATTTTCCACACTTTTAGCCTTTATCTCAATCCCCACTTGTGAATGAAGGGATTATAATGTCCTTAAAACCTCTTGATGCTTGGAGAACAGAATGTGAGTCTCCAGCTCCTGAGATCACTTTGCAGATGTAGAATTTAAAAATGAAAAATTTTGCTCACACGTTCAGCCAGTTCCCTCTTTTTGCTTCCTTTCCCCTGTTGCTGCTCTTCTCTTCATCTATAAATAGCTACTCGAGTGCCTGGTCCCAAAGCAGCGCTGGAGCAGCTCTTCTTGTTATCAGCAAAGCCTGATCATTTCGTCTGCCAAGAGCTTAAATGTGCTGACTTGAGCTGCAGAAAGACCTGGATGTGGGGGGAACGGCCTGGCTCTGCCTTTTTACCCAGGGGAGATCTCCAGGCTCCTTGTGCTGGCACTGGGGGTCCCATGTGGATCCTTCTGTGAGGCCAACTCACAGGAAACTGCCCAGCTCAGCAGGACTCTGCCTGCCTGTCGAGGTGCACCTTGATCCCAAACCCAGGCTTCGAGATCCCACCCGTGGGAATCAGAAATTAAGCAATTTTTGTGTCTCCATGAGGGTGAGATTCCTTGTGGAAGTTGGCCCTTGTGTTCTCAGGCTGATTGAGTCCCTAATTATCTCTGCAGTATTTTGATGATGCGGGACCTGCCCAACTCCTTGGAGGGCAGAACTCACCCGCTGGTGTGGATTCACCCCCTGGCTCCCCAGGGCTGGCACAGGAGGAATGCGGGGCTGTTGCTTCGAGAGACTGAAGAGTGTTAAGGGCTCTCAGTGCTGCTCTGCTTGGAGAACCTCCTGCAGGAGAGGTGAAAACAATTCCCATCCCTTTCCATCAGCAGCCAAGCCTCTGCCAACACCAGCTGGAAAGAAAATGCTCGGGAAATACTCGAAGTGTGGGAAAGGAGGGATTTCTGATGCTGATACCCCTGTCTGCAGCAGGTTGTTTGCCAAGAGCAGACAGACCTGGATGTTGTTTTTCCAGTTCTCAGTGAAGAGTTTTGTTTTGCTCAGTGCTTGCTGCAGTCCACCCCGCAGGAGGCTCCTTCTGTGGGAGAGGTGTTATTTATTTTTCCCTCTTCTCCTGGGCAGCAGGGACTGCTTCCCTCAGCCTTCTTTATTTGCTTTTGCAATCTTACAGCTCTGCATCGCTCCTCCTGGGGTTATTTCTTCAGGTCTTTCTTCCTCCTTCCCTGCTGAAAGCAGATCAATGCTTGGCCTGGTCACAGAGTCGCCAAGATGGTTTTCAGGTCATTTATTTAAGAACTGATCATTAGCGCTTTGTGCGGGGAGAAAAATAACAAGGCAAAATGTCAATTCTTTTTTTCTGTAAAAAACTTTTAGACATAAATATAAGGGAGAAATTTTCATCATTATTATTACTGTTGTTGTTATTGTTGTTACATTGCTCCAAAAGTGGAGCAGCAGTCAGGCCAGAGCTGATGCTGATGAGAATGAAAAGATAAAAACACCTCAGTCTGCAAAATGACTTTAAAGCCAAAATTCCCTGCAGCCAAAGCCACGTGTCTGATCGTGTCCAGTCTGTCCAGCTGGGACAAGGATCATGTGGAACCCACAGGAAAAGACCCCAGGAGCAAAGGAGCAGTAATAAAACAACCCCCGTGAGTCACCAGCGGGTTTTTTGTCAGAGCAGGCGGCTCTGAAGGAGAAGCTGCACGTGGATGCTGAAATTTTCATGGATCTGGAAGTTTTCAGCCACAGCTGCTTTGCCTCTATGGCACTGCACTCCCTGATAATGCCAGCATGGACTAACACCCCTCACCTGCCCCATCCAGCTCCACACCCACTGCTGATTTATTTTCCAGTCACTGGAAAACCATAGAAACCTCCAATACATAGAAACCTCAATAGAAACCTCCACTACACCAAATTCTCTCTCTCAGCCTCTCAGCTTTGTGCTCACCACTGTCTCCTCGAGGTGAACAGTGCTAGCCCAGCCCTCTGGCAGATTTTCTTCCTTAAGGGTTTGGCTTTGGTAGAAGGAACCTTTCCTCTCTGAGGAGAGCTCTGCCCGTGATGGCCACAGCAATTCACATCCTGCCAGCCCTGCAGCAGCACACAACCCAGCAGCTGCCTGGAGTGCTTCGTGTTTTCTCCCTCAGCCTGTTCCATGGACGCAGATAAGCTGGGGGAGAAGAAAACATGGCGAATTGATTTTATTTGTCAGGTAGAAAAACAATTTATAATGAGCGGGGAATTGAGGGTGAGAGGAGTGTGAGGCTTTTTTTATTGAGAACAACCACATGTTTTGCTTTGCCTGCTTCAGGTTTGTTATCAGCACTGTCAGAGCGCTGTCACCAAATGCCACTGGCTTCAGAACCAGTTCCTACAACTGAGAAATAAAACAATCTTCAAACCCGGACGCTGCTGCCTGGTGATGTGTGTGTGGCTGATGGAGCCTGCTGGCTTTTGAATATCTAACCCCTGGTGAGCCCTCACCACCCCTGCTGAGCTCAGTGCAGCTGCACGGGTGGAATTCCAGGGGACGACAGCTTTCTGTACCTCGTGCAGGGCTCACTGCAGGGTCACATCCTGGCCTCAGCCAAGCTGCAGTGAAAAATAAGCGCTCGGAGCCTTGCAAATTTTCCTGTTGGTGCTTTTGAGCCTTTTCCCAGCACTGCAGGGTGGGTTTGTGCAGGAAAGGTGGGTATTATGCCTGTGTGGTTTTTCCATCAGCTTTTAAGAATGCACATAGGAAGTAATCTTATCCTCCAGCTACGAGTCAAGGCAGAGGGAGGGAGAGTTTATGGAATGAGAGGTTCTTCAGCCTCCAGATGATTTGACTAAAAAGGTGAGGTAAAAAAACCCACTTTTACTAAAATATTACTCCTCCTGCTCCCCACAGGATCGCACAGACGTTCACACTTGCTGTAGAGAGATGAATCAGGAGGTGGCTTTCAGAATAAAAATATTAGGAATAATTCATTCACCTGACTTCTTCCAAGCTCTGCTGAGCCAACAGAACTAAGCAGGAGGACACTGGGAGGTGCAGGTGCTGCTTTCTTTTCCCTGCTCTGCATAGACTACAGAATTTCTGGCTCTGTTTATCCCCTAAAAAATGGAATAACAGTGTTTTAAGAGCCATTCCTTGCCAAGAAGTCCACAGTAGCCTTATCCCTGTAGCTGCTAAATAGGAATTTCTCTGGATCTTACCCAGTGGCTGAAAGTGTTAATAGAACCTCACCTGTGCCTGTGTTCTTTCCTCCTGTATTTTAAGTTTTTGCCCATAAAATGTGACAGAGTTTTGCTGTGATTGCACTGTGCCCCTGGTACGGGGAGCAGCAGACTCCTGGTTTTTCATTCCAAATCCCAGTAAACCAGTGGAACTTCAAGCTGGGAACAATTCCCCTGGCAGCACAGCAGTCCCAGGTAATTAATTACTCTGTCCATGCTGGATAATGAGGAGGGACAGCCATGTAAGACACAATCTAGTTATTCCATAATGTCTGGCCAGGTTTGCATACCTTGGAGGAAAATACACTGGAAAATGCTAAAATGAGGTGAGTTTCTCTCTTTTATCAGTGCTGAAAAGTCAGGGAGTTTCAGTGTGCTGCAGCATGTGAAATCCAGCCAGAATCCCACCTTCCGTGGGAAGGAAACATCACTGGAAGGGAATTACACCCTAAAAAAGAGGAAGAAAACAATCCCTTTAAACACAGTTTGTTACTCCTTCTATATATTTCTCTCTTCTTGCAACCTCTTCCGTGGCATTAAATTTATGGGGTGTATTTTATTTAGATTACTGACCATGTGTCTCTATAGAGGCCACGTCTCTGCCAGTAAAGTAAAGGGTGTCAGGGAATGCTCTCAGCTGCCATAAATTTGTTTCCTGCTCAGTACAACTTTTACAGCACTCTTAAATGTGGTTTCAGCCTCACACAGATAGGACTCTCCGAAATCTCTTAGCTCCTGATAAATAATGTATTTATTGAGAGCCTGAGAGTGCTTTAGGGTGAATGTGACTGGTCCCTGCCCTTGGGCCCTGATGACAAAAATTAGTCCTGGGCACTTGGAATTTATCAGCACAGATGAACCAAGTCTTTTACACACACTTATGTTCACCTTAGGAAAAAGGGCAGAATGGATGTTATCTTTAAATCCCATCTTTGCTCCTGGAAATTGGCAATTTTTGACCAAACTTGCTCTGTGTGGAGCTGCTCTTGCCATCTGGATCCACACGTGAAGGTGAGGATTGGTTTGTTAATCAAAATGGTTGTGTCAGCTTCTCTGGCTCAGGAATTTGTGTAATCCAGCCCGTTTTAGTGTAAAACAAAGTGAGTGCTTCAACAGAAATGGTTCCCTGAGGAGCAGAGCAATGAGGAACCTGAGTCAGGAGCTGTCTTCTTGCACAGTGCCCAAACCTTCCCCTCCCACCAGTACAAGAAACCTCCTTGTGCATATATTTTTAGAGAACAGCCTCTGCTTAATGAGACTTTGATCTCTTTGGCTGACCAGAGACAGATCCAGACCTTCCTATGAGGGGAACCTTCTCTCCTCACTCACACATATTTCACTTTTCATCTCTGCCGTAGTCTGCCAGTGCTCTGGGCATTTTGGGGTAAGGGAAAGATTAAACTGTGCCTTTACCTGAGCACAGCTGCTGCTTTATGTGACTGCAGTGCCTGTGAGGACCTGCCCAAATCCTCCCAGGATCCAGCCCTCAGTGTGGGAACTTGGACAAGACACCCGAATTTCTGTGTTTAGCCAGCTGGGATCAAACTGATTCCTCCTGCCTGGGTCTTAAAAACACAGATCATGCTCGAGATAGCTGCACAGTTTTTCAATGGAGACTGAAAATAATAGGGCATTCAGGGGATTATAGCACTTGTCTGCAAACCTGGAGCAAATCTATCACTCAGAAGCCTGTGGGTTTAACATTAATTACTTGGGAATAATGAGTGAGCAGCAAACAAGAGACAGCCCCATTACTTAGACAGAAATCATCTGTTAGCAACACAAAGTGGATTTGGGAGCAGCACCGTAAATATCCTGGTCCAGATCATTGGATTAGAGATGGCTCTTTACAGAACAGTGCAGAGGGGGGGATATTGATATCCTGTTTACAGCCCTCCCTCTGGAAGTTTATGACTCATTTTTGAGGGAGGTGGATTGTTCTTACTCTTAGAGCAGCACAAATCTTAATAGGGGATTTCTAATTGGGACTGTTTCACTTTAGATAAAGATAATCTACAATTATATTTATAAGAGCAGAGGGTTTAGCGTTTTTTCAGAGTTACACTGAGCTTGTTTTTATGAATCTTCTGCCCTCTTCCCCATTTCTGTCTCACAGGGAAAAAGATGGGAGTTCACTCCCTTTGAGTTCTCCAGACTTACCTGTAAGTACAACAAATTTCCTGCTCTGCTCTGCTCCGACATTCATCCTTTTCTTTTCTCAATTTAATCTTTGCAAGCCATTAAAATCTCTAGGTGAAACTTGCACAAGGTGGGCCCCATTCCACCCAGTTCCACCAAACACCAAATAAGCCTCTAGACCAGGCCAGTGAATTCCCACTGGAGTATGTCAAAATTAGGTGGAGTTAATTGCCTCTTGGAGTTCCCCTCCATGTTGCCTCTGCAAAAAGCAAATACCACTCATTTATGCAGTTAATTGTATATTTTAGCTAAGATAAATCCCACCCAGGTATGGCCTGTGAGGGGGAATTGTCAGCTTGCCTTCCTTGCATTTTGCTAGGATGGCTTATGTTTCACCTTTCCAAAATATCCACGGAGCTTCCTGATCTCCAGAGACAGAAACAGGGATCTGTAAATGAAGGCTGGAGGTTCAGCCCTCTTCAAAGCTACTGAGTTCTGCTTTTCTGCCTACATCCCTTGCGTGTGACCCCAAATATGAGTTCTGAGGATAATGAGGCCATAAAAAGAAGGAGATGCTTCAGAAATGTTGGCCTTAACCTCAGTCTGTTCTCTCCATCTACAGTTTTCAGGTAGTTAAATTGGAGTTTTTCAGGGAGTTTGAAATCCTGAACACGTGTGCTAAAGTTTCGTCTTTGTTCTCACATCTCTTTGGATCTGGCCTGGCTCAGGAATTGTGTGTCCAGCAGGAGCAGGGCAGGGATTGTCCCTCTGTGCCGGGCACGGAGAGGCGCCTCGAGGGCTGTGTCCAGTTCTGGGGCCTGCAGGAGAGCCCTGGAGGGGCTGGAGCGTGTCCAGGGCAGGGAACGGAGCTGGGAAGGGGCTGGGGCCCCAGGAGGGGCTGAGGGAGCTGGGGAAGGGGCTCAGCCGGGAGAAAAGGAGGCTCAGGGGGGCCCTGGTGGCTCTGCACAAGTCCCTGACAGGAGGGGGCTCAGGGGGGGTCGGGCTCTGCTGCCAGGGAACAGGGACAGGAGGAGAGGGAACGGCCTCAGGCTGGGCCAGGGGAGGTTTAAATTGGATGTCAGGGAAAATTTCTCCCTGGAAAGGGAGCTCAGGCCTTGGAACAGACTTAGCAATCTCTCTCATTTACAGGTGATGTACCTCACGCAAACCCCATTTTTCTACTCCTAGTACCATGAGACGAAATCAGGAGTTGCTCAGGGAGGGATTTAGCGTGGCTGGAGCTGCGCACATTGTGAAGAGCAGCCAGAATATCTGAATTTTCCCCTCCTGATTTCTCTCAGCCTGGCCGAGGTCCCCATTGCAAGGAATTAGCACAATGTGCCAGAGGCCAGCCTGGTGCTGAGCTGCTCCTTGCAGGGAAGGTTTGAAAAGGCTGTTCAGAAGTTTATGGGCTCTGAGGATTGAAATCCTTCACCTGCAAAAGAGGGGTGGAAATTTAACATCTCAGTGCTTCCCACTTTCACCAATCTGTGGAAAAGCACAACTCTCAGCAAGGAGTTTCAACACTTTCACTCCTGGCCCTGATCCGAATCAATGAGGGAGCAAAAATGATTATTTTTCAACTGACTGTGAGAATTATCAGTCTATGGAAGTACCATTGAACAGGGAATTACTGTAATTATTTTCTGGCAATGAAAGCTTGAACTCTTAATATGTTAATTCTTGAATATCTGAGATATCTGACTTTCATAAGAAATCTTGCCTTGTGGTAACTGATTCCTAAGAAAAAATCTTTAGTGTTTGCCTCTAAAATCAAGCAATTATTACTCAGCAGCCCAGCCTCAGTGATTAGTCCAGAATTGCCTGGTTAAAGCAGCATTTAAAACAATGAATCATCCCACTGTTTCTCTGGTTTGCCAATGAATTATTTGCACTTCTTTAGACAATGGAGGAGATTAACTGGAAACCTTAAGTAATGAGTATTATCCATTGTCTCTCTGATTAAAGCTGAAATTATCTCCCTGAGTCTTTGCTGTCCAGGCTGTGATTTCACAAGTCATTTCAGCGTGTTGCTAATATTTAAATATTCAGGAAAGCATTAGTTTTCTGATGGAAAACCTCACTAATTTTGG
This sequence comes from Platysteira castanea, assembly GCA_013397175.1. NCBI lineage: Eukaryota > Metazoa > Chordata > Aves > Passeriformes > Platysteira > Platysteira castanea. The sequence continues at coordinate 413,038 of VYXC01024357.1, forward strand.
GCTCCATATAAGAGGGACTCCTGAAGAACTCTAGCTTTCTTCAAAAAAAACCCCTAAAATATTATTTTAATTTGAATTTATGTGTAAATAATAGTAGAAAAGTGGTTCAAAATGAGGTTGTCTCTTCATCATCCAGAGAAATCATAGATTCTGCATCAATCAGGGACAAAGGTTGTGCAACAGCTGAAAAATAGTTATTTGTAAATCTTGATGAAACAGTGGCATGAAACCCAGGCAAAAAAAGTGAGAAAATATTGGAAAGGAAATTATCACTTCTACTTTTTGCAGTTAGGAAAAAAAAAAAAAAAGGAAAGAAACCCTGTAAACAGGACTTCAGTGCATTAAAAAGTGCATTTAATATTTTTAACTGAGTGAAAGTCACTTCCCTCTCGAAGGGGATTTTTTTTGCCACATTCCGTAACTATTCTTAGCAGAAATGGGCAGGAGAGCAATCCCTTTTCCTGGTGTGCAGGCAGTAAACAAAGGAAACGCATCTGAAGCTGTGACCCTGGCCCTAAAACCTCGTCCCTGTCCCGACATCAGCAATCTGTGCCTTACGGGAGTCAGGAAACGGGAACGTTTGCTAAAGAGATTTGCACATCACTCAGAAGGCGCTCTGGGATGAGAAAGATTTCACGGAACATCCAGAAGATGGCATAGATGCAGCGAGCCTGGTGTGGGGAAGGAGGGGATAAAAAATAAAGAAAGGAAAAAACTTCGCCAGTCTTCTCCGGGCTCCTCCGGGAAATACCAATAGACGGACAAAAAGGATGGAGCAACCAATTTTTGAGGAAAAGTGTGAGGAGCTGGGCTGGCAGAGCTGTGGGCAGTGACAGAGAGGGGATGGAGCCTCCTGGAAAGGCTGGAATCTGTAAAAAACCAAGGGACGGCGAGGTGGCTGGGAGAGGCTGCAAGAGCAGGGGGGCAGAACCAAAATTTAGGATATCTGTAAGGAAAACACGGTGGGAGAGGCCTGATGATAGCTCCTGATGGACTCAGAAAGGGAAGGCCATTTCTCGGGATGTTACTGGGGTGTTATGAGTGTGGATTATTGTCACAGTGTTTTTATTAGGTGTTAATAGTGGGTATTATTAAATTAAGTTGATATTAATAAGTGTGCTGCTATTATCTGCTTTGCACTGGCAGGGAGGTGGAACAAGTACGATTGTAGTGTTTGTAGTCTCTGTTATTCCAAAAATAATTGAAATATTATTTTAAAANATAATATAAATACAACAATTAAAACACTACTTTAAAAATAGTGTTATTGTAGCCAATAGCTCAAGGTCAACCACAAGGAAATATTCCATTTGGGACGGTCAGCTGGAAAATCAGAAGACATTGGGCAAATTAAACTTTCCCCACAAAATATGATGTCAGTAGACAATTACCAACCAGCTCCCCTGGTACATGGTGTCAAAGGCACTTAGACCCCAATCTTTAATTGACCCGTGGTGCTTTCTGTGGTAAATAATTAAAAATACTGCTTGGTGGAGGAGGAGCCAGTCTAGTTTGAGATGAAAATCACAATTTCTGTGAAGAATTAAAGTAAAAAAGAAGAAAACAGAGTCTTCTCCTATTTTAGTAGCAAACCTGTTGCTCTAAAATATGATTTCCTGCTTGGTGGCTTCTACGTCCTCTTAAAGAATGACAGTAGGAGTCTCTTCCAGAAAGCACAGTTCCATTTTCAGGGTAGGATACCAGACTCCCCTTCCAAAAATCCAGCTGTCCTGACCCACCCTGAATATGGAAACTTTCAGTATGGGATCTGTCTATTTTTTGTTACTGAGCATGTTACAGATTGTGAGGACAAAAAATTTTTAATAACTAGGGCTGCAAAACCTGTTTTTTGTATTCAGGAGGCAAAAATGCCAGGTTTGTTTTATGGAAGAGGAAATAAATTTCAGGTTCTTTGTCCAACACGTGTAGAGTTGGCAGTTCTGGAGATATTTAACCATGAGTTATGGAAAAAAATCCTTCTAATTCTGAGATTACATTGAAATTCTTGCTTTGTCCAGAAATCTTTGGTTTAAAAGAATCTTCTATTTATTATCTTGGAGCTAGCAGAAAAATAAATGCCAATGAGTTTGTTTAAAGATATAATTATGAAGTAAAACTTAATGAATGGCCATGTTCCGGAAGAATCATACCGTTTCTTTCATATCAATGTACCTGCCCTTATAAACACCCCGGGCTTATCTAGAACATTCCCTGGCTCAGAGCAGGTGCTGTGTGTTCACTTGGGTGTTCAGAGTTTGATTGGGAGGGGAGCAATTCCCTCTCATGGAATCATGGAATGGTTGGGGTTGGAAGGGACCTTAAAGCCCATCCAGTTCCACGGGCAGGGACACCTCCCACTGTCCCAGGCTGCTCCCAGCCCCAGTGTCCAGCCTGGCCTTGGGCACTGCCAGGGATCCAGGGGCAGCCACAGCTGCTCTGGGAAATCCATTCCAGTTCTGTTTGGCAGGAGCAGGGAGCTGAGAGCTCCCGAGCCCGGTCCCACGTCCCTCGGAGGTGTCACTGTGGGAGGGGACGTGGCACCAACGAGGGTCTCCAGCAGGTCTGGTTGTCCAGGCATTAATTGCCTGGCCCTTGGAGCTGTCAGGGTGAACTTGCAGAAGCTTAGCCAGCACTTTGTGACACAAATAGTGATCCCACCTCTCCATCAGCCTTGTGAAATGCGAAAGAGCCGTGCCAGAAGATAACTGTGTGGTAACCACGTCTCTCTCTGCTGAGCTCAGAGGCCTCAGCGCTCAGTTAGTTAATCACAAATCAGGCTGATGGTTTTATTAACGTTAACAAAGCTCGTGGTTTTGGCCTTGTGCTGTTGTGGAGGCTCGGCTGTTCCGTCTGAAATGACACTTTGAGAAGTCCCTTGTCTCCTAAGTCTCTTCTCTTGGCTCATGTTTTAAATTTCCCATTTCTTGTAAGGTTTAACCAGCGAGCAGCCCGTACAAAAATTGTAGTGCTGATTTCTCCTCAAACATAGGCTCTGAATTTTAACCTGCCTGGAATTTAAACACAGCCTCCTCCTCAAGCAGCCTTTAAGATTAAAACAGTAACTTGACACTGAGTTTTCAAACACAAACATCTTTCCAATCACTTAATTCTTGATGTGTTTTAAACTTTGGCAAAATGTAAGGATTTTGTGTTTACTGCTGGCCAAAATGCTGCACATAATCCATAGCAAGTGGAATGCTGCTCACCCTTTGAAGCAAGTTATTGTTATAAATCAAACTGCTGACTCTCCGTTTCTAAACAGAGGAGGAGTCACCAAAATTCAGCTTTTCCAACTGGAAGGGTTGGAACAGCAAAGCAACTACCCTGGCATGGTTTGGAGTAAAACTCACTGACAGCAGTGTCAGAGACTGCATGTCTTTCTTTTCCCATTCATAATTGGGATATTTTATTTATTTAGTTAATAGGTTACATGGATTTTTTTTAATTGCTGATTTTCACAGAAAAAAACCCCTCCTCTCTCTATTTCTAACTTTCTTTTAATACATTTATATACACACATATATTATATATATTATACTTAAACCCTAATACCAACTCTGCTTTTGCCCTTTTTTTGTCATTACCTGGAAAATTCCTGTAGGACCACCAGGAATAACCAATCTGTTCCTTTCTACTTGGGGCACTGCACCTTCATCAAGGACAGGACCAGTCAAAGACTGCTTAAAATTATCAGGGAGATAAAAATAAGAGAGAATTTGAAGCAAATTAGGTGTTTGTGTCAGGGAAGAGGAGACTGAATTGAGACAGAGCAAGTTTTCAATTATATAAAAGATGTGGGGTGGAAAATTTGATCAAAACAAGTCCCTGTGAGTGGGTTCAGTGCACAGAGAACCACTCAGGACATGAACCCTGCCCCACCTCATGCACCATTGGATCTCTAACCTAACATTTCTGGGGAAACATTTATCCCCAAAGGTGTATTTTTATATATTTTTACATATATGTATGTCCATTTGGTTTCCATTAAACTTGAAATACACATTTAAATTCATAGCTCTCACTTCTCTTGATTTAAGTGCTGGCTGTAAAAGACTCAGATCTGCAAAGCTGACAAAGTTGCTCTTAAAATCCTGTTTATGGCAAAGTGCACCTCATGTAGCAATAAAGCCATGAATTCACTAAAATCTTAAGAATATAATCATTATTAGTCCAGATCTAACAGTTACAGGAAAAATAATGCTTGAATTCAAATCGGAATCCATGTAATTTGTAGTTTCTGCCCATTTTCCTGGTGCTGGGTGCTGAAGTCAGCAGTTCCAGGGCTGTAGCAGTGGGGTTAGAGAGGTGTGGGCATGCAGAGTCCTTCTCCATGAGGAATTCATGCTTCTCCTCACGCCAAGATCCATTTGGGACCACTTTTACTTTTGCTAAAACGCTGTTGTTTCCACCTTTGCTCTGTCTTTGCTGGGCTGCAGCACCCTGTTAAATCTGAGTGCTCCATACTCAGAGCCTTTCACAGAAGTCAGGCACCATTTGTCACTCCTAAAACTGAATTTGTCCAGCTCTGGATCTGTCATTTCCACTGACCACTGGTGAGTTATTGATGGCCAGGACAAAGCCTGATCCCATTCCTGGTCACCTCATGCCTGTCCTCCTTCATGCTGGACACCGCTCCCAGGGTGGGATTGTTGGGGTGTCTGTGCAGGGCCAGGAGTTGGGCTGGATGATCCTTGCTGGGTCCCTCCCAACTCAGGATATTCCAAGATTTTCTAAAATTCCCCCCATGCACCTCTGGTATACTCAAACTGGTTTGTTTTCCCCAGCTTGAGATGCCCAGATATTGATAAATACATGAAGATATTCAAAGCCCACATGTTTAGCAAAGCATTTAGGCCTGCATTTCTATGGGATTTCTCTCAGTGGAGAGGGCCACAAGCATAAAGTGCAATGCATAAAGTGCACATGCTCAAATTTGATGCTGAATCAGGAGCTTAATGGGTTGAAAATCTACAGCTCTGCCTTGAGCTTTTTTCTCCACTTTGGCTGGAGCCAGAGGAGTCACGGTTCCCTGAGAGCAGCTCTGCCTATTGCAGTCAAATAATGTCAAAATCACCAGGCGTGAGGGCACAATTTGCTCCTGGTGAAACCAGGAACAGTTGTAAATGCTCGTTTGTGGTCAGAGTTGCACTAAAACAAAACATAATCAAGTTCAGCTTTTTAAGGGGAAAAAATAAAATACGAGAGGGGTGGGAGCTCAACCTATGGACTACAAGGGCCAGAGGAGGATTCCTGAGTAGGAAATACAGCTGAAGAGGCACTGCCAGGAGAGCGGCCAGCCTTCAACATTTCTCCAGTCCCAGAAATCAGGGATAGCCCTCAGAAAAAGCTCTTGAAAATCTGATTTCTAACTGTCAAGAAGGAATGGACAGAAACTTAAAAGGGGGATGCAAAATTGGAGCTTCTGAGTACTGAAGTGGTTCTGAGTGGCACTCAGAGGTCAAGGTTATTTGACATTTTTGGTAACAGTTTATATTTTGGTTGGGGAAGTATAATTAGCCTAATTTAGATTACGATGTAATGGATTTGGATAGTATTCAAACTTATCAGAAAGATGGGGTAAGTTTTGAAAGCAAAAGAGGCTGTATTTTGTTAGGGCCATGTACACCTATTTATACACCTATAAATGCAGAAACTTTCACCACTTAGAACGGACGATAGAAAAGGCAGCAGATGTTTCTTTTGAAAAACTTACTTTTAACCCGGCAATGGTATTTTTTCACTTCACAAGTTGTTGCGCTGTGTGGTATTTTCATATGTTTTTAAAACATTGTCTTGCTTCTTCCCAGGTTAAATGTTGTGGCTGAAAAAGTGTTGTTAAAAACAGTTCAAAAGTTGTTAAAAAGTGTTAAGTCTGTTAACTTCTGTTCCCATGGCATAAGGGCAGTCTGTCTCTCCCTTCACACTCCTCTTTGGCAATTGCACGCTGAGAAAGGGGAAATAACTTTCAAGCACAATCCGAATTCAAGATCACTTTAAAATCTCCAGTGCATTCAAGTTAAGGAAAGCTCTCTGAGTGTGCACAGCTATTTCTTTGGGAAGAAAGCTCCCGAAGCAGCATCGCAGATTGCAGGAAACTTTTAAACATCTGCGAAATGTAAGTGGAGCTGAAAAGAACCCAAACCTGTAAAAACACCCAGGCAAACCACCCAGACAACTTCATCTGGGCTCCCTCTGGTGCTGCCTTGGGCAAGAAAAACACAACCCGCAGGCAACTTTATCCAGGCATCTCTAAGAGTCATGTTTGGTGAGTTCCTGTCTAGCATCATTCCCACAGCCTGGGAAAAGCATCCTCTGGATGCTTTGGGATTTTTTTAAGGTTTGCTGGCCTGTGCTTTCACTCCGAGTCTCCAACAACCGCTGCTGTTTCTAAAGAGCCTCATCCTCACGAAATGCAGCTGAAAGTTTCATTTCCCCAGGGTCTGCACAGAGCGCCCGAGGTTTCCCCACATTGCCTTGGCACTCAGGATGTCCCTGGCAGCTTTTCCTGGGATAGGGCAGGCTGGAAGTTTGTCTCCTGTTCTGTAGAGGTAGCCAACTACTATTGCAAACCGGGGGAAAAGCCAGCTTTGCTCCCAGTTTCTCCAAATCCACAGCCTTGCTCTGGAGCTTTACTCCCTCTTTGCTGCTCAGCTTCCAGAGGGAAGTCTCAGCCTGCTGCCTCCTCTCTGTGTTTCCTCCTGCCAGCTTCCCCTCTTTCCAGAATGATTAAACCTCTCCTGTTTTCCACTACCTTCCATAAAAAAGTGGAATCCTGTGTTGCATTTGCCCCTCTCACATATTCCAAGTGGCCAACGCTGGCATTAAGATTAAAATTGAGCAGTGATTGTCCAGCTAAAGAGGACCCACCAGCCTTCAATTCCTTATGAATTAGCTCCTGGAAAAAGATCCACAATTCAAAATGTCCAAATGGGTTTGTGCTTCCCAGGATTTGAAAGCCCACAGCAGACGCCCTAAAGCACAGCCCCTGGGAGGTAACTAGAACGTGGGCAAGTTTATGATGAAAAACCACACAATTCTCTTGATTTTCCATGTGCTAAGGAGGAAAAAAGGGGAAAAAATGTTTCCTTCTGCTTTGCTTTAAATATCCCAGTGTGTGGACACACCAGTCACTCCAAGCACAAGTTAAAAGAGGGGCTGAAAATACAAAACCTGTAATGGATGTCTAGACTTCCAACACCTTGATATTCCTGCCCATCTGTGGGAACAAGGTGGGTACGTCCACTTCCAGTCAGAACCACATTCCTCCACATTTTCTCTTATTTTTATTTTTTTACTCCACACAAACGAAGCTCAGCAGCCACTTTACAGACATTTAATTAGACAGTTCCCTTCCCTTTAAAAATTTTTACACCGAGTTGTCTCGAAAGGACCGAGGCATGACTTTTATAAAGAGGGAAAAAAAATACTTCGACCACAAGGAGCAAATTAAAGCAATAGTTAAAAAATGAACTGCTAATTCAACCACATCTTCAATGGAAAATTCATATTACAATGCAAACACCAGCATATTTCTTTCTCCTTTGTGAGTTTAACTTGGAACGTCACCACAGCTTTAAAACTGGATGAAAAGCAAAGAGTTTTGGAGTGAGAATTTCTAGCATCTGTTTTGCTGTGGCAGCTCTACAAGAAAAAAAGGCCCTTGTGTTAAAAGATAGCTGAGGATGTTTGGCTGGGTTTTCTGACCTTGATCTTCATGTTGACACTGAGAAAATCTGATCACTATACCCTAATTTATTTTTTCTATGTGCAGACTATAATTCTGCACTTTCTAATTATTTCTGATGTTATTGGAGAGACATTTCCAGGACCTCAGCCTGACAGTCAGGTCTTGGTTTTTTGCTAAAGGTTACAGGATGTACAGTTTGAAAGCTGTCAAATTAAATAATCAGTCCACTGCAGTTTCAGGAGGGCCACTAACAGGATCAGAGGGCTGGAACACCTCTGCTCTGGAGCCAGGCTGGGAGAGTTGGGATTGTTCAGCCCGGAGAAAACCCCAGGGAGAGCTCAGAGCCCCTTCCAGGGCCTAAAGGAGCTCCAGGAGAGCTGCAGAGGGACTGGGGACAAGAGCTACAGGGCCAGGAGCCAGGGAATGGCTTCCCAGTGCCAGAGGGCAGGGCTGGGTGGGATCTTGGGCAGGAATTGTTCCCTGGCAGGGTGGGCAGGCCCTGGCCCAGGGTGCCCAGAGCAGCTGTGGCTGCCCCTGGATCCCTGGCAGTGCCCAAGGCCAGGCTGGACCCTGGGGCTGGGAGCAGCCTGGGACAGTGGGAGGTGTCCCTGCCATGGCAGGGGTGGCACTGGGTGGGCTTTAATGTCCCTTCCAACCCAAATAATTCAATGATTCCACGACTTTAAACAGATGGTGATGGAATTCCCCCGCTCCCTTGCCTGGTGCTGGTTATCCTGAGAGAAAGGCCTGAAGCAGCACCTGGTGCCACAGCAGTGCCATGGACAGGGCCACCAGGCAGGAATTGTCCCCACACACCTCTAAGGAGCTGCCTGGATCCTCAGGTAACCTCTGGACCTCCAGCTGCTGCAGAAGGATGTAGGAACTCTGAGGGCAATTACTCAAGGGTAGGAATTCATTCTGTGATTACAAAAGAGCTGACCCTGTGTACATTTTCAAGATTTTTCTCACCAGCAATGGTTAAAAAGTAGCCAGACTATGTTCATACATAATCAGAGTCTTAACGAGGTGTTAAACATTGTGGAAGATCATGTACTTGAACCAAGGATTTAATAGCACAGGGGCTCCCTTCACATCATGGACAAATTTTGTGCTTGAAGATTGAAAGTTTCTGACAAATAAGTGTTGAATCTTGACCCTTGTGATGTCAGCAGTGATTTGTCATGTGCTTTCAGTCACAAGGATTACCACTGGCCCGATGTTTTATAGAAAATGAGAGTCGTGTTTTTTCTCTTTGGAAAGCATGGTGTGGTTTGATCAGTAAAAATACAAGATTTCATTATTTTGCTGAAGTCTTCTTTGGATTCTTGAGTTTGCCTGCTGGGATGCCACAGTGGGGCTGAGTTTTGGCTTTCACAAGAGGCAGCAAAAGGGACTTTATAACAACCCCTGCAGTTCATGGATCTGTCAGAGTCTTTGCACTACAGCTACAGCCTCATTAAGTGCTCTTTTAGCTGAAAACAATTGCCCAGTGACAGGGAGCACACAACCAAATAAAAAGTTTTATTTCCTACAGGAGTGGACTAAAAAATAGATTTTATATCCAAGTGATCTATGGGAAATGCAATGCCAATTGTTCAAATACAAATAGGAAAGGATTAATTTCTCCTCAAGGAAAATCCGTATTGATCACCTGAGTCTCATTAACCACTCACAAGTCAGACCATTGAGAGTAAACTTCAGGAAATCATTTTCCTGGCAATCCATTTCCCTTCCTCAGTGTGAATCAAGCAGAGAAGTAATTTTTGAAGTGATGCAAACTCTGGTTTGGTGATCCATAACCTCAGCTGGGCTTTTACCCCCAATCAGTTTGGAACAACTCAGTCTCACAGCTCTGCTTCTGCCTGGTCTGGGATTACTCCTGAGGAGAACCCTTTGTGGCTGAGGAAAACCTTTCAGGCATCCCATTTCCTTGGGGAGGATATAAATCATCTGAGGGTAGATATAAACCACGGGTACCATCTCCAACCCCTGCAAAAGCCTGGCCTAGTTCCCACAAAAGGAGTATGTGGTGAGAAGAATCTGCTGAAGGGTTCTCCAGAGTGCCTGTGTTGCCAAGGGTTAAATTTTGGGTGCCCCCACAAGTACATCCTTGCCAGTTGTCCAGAAACCAGTGGTGAAGCAACAGGACAGAGTAGGAAGCTCTGAGATCTCCAACCAGGCCGCAGCAATTTCTGAGGCTCCAGTAAAAAGATCTACTTCCAGATTTGTGGTGATTTGCCTAGGAGGAACCCAAAAGATCAGGGCTTCCTACTTTTCCCTGTTTCTTTACCCCTGGATTACCAGAGACCATGCAGGAGTGTGCTCGTGGGGGCTTCTGGGAGTTGTTTAACATCAGTAAAACATGTGATCTCAGAGTTGTGCAGCACACGGGGATCCTGGTGCCTACATTTAAACTGAAACCTGCCAAATGTCCCCCTTGGGGAACCTTTTTGCAAGTTTTCCAAGGAGAACAGTGCAGAGGTAAATCTTGCCCCCTTTTGTGTGGTGAGAAAAGCGGGAGACTTTCCTTTTCACATCTCAGTTTTCACAGAAATCAGGCAAAACGACTGAGCCACCCCAGAGCTGTGCAGGGGAACAAAACAGCCCGTGAGGATCAGTGCTGGGGCTGCCTTGTGCTGTGAGGATCTGCCACCACCCCCTCCCCAAACCCCACCACCACCCCAGACTGGACCCCCAGATGGAGTGATTGCATCTGGAGAAGGAGATGAAAATCTATATAAACACATAGTCCATGAAATTCTGCACTTGTCGTGCTCTGACTTTGACCGTAGCTCTTTCTTCATCAGATCTCCCTAATGATGTTTGAAGATGGATTTGCTGCCAAAGCATTTTTGTTGTAATTTATTTTTTTTCGTATTCCTGAGCTGAAAAATCAGCATGCATCAATGCAGACACTGATACTCTTTCATACACACATTTTGCTTAATATAACTTGAGGCATAAAATCCTGAAACTCTTGAGAAATGCCAAATCCTGTCGGCACTGGCAGACCACAAACTCTCTGCCTGTCTTTCCTAAGAAAAGACTCTTTCAATAGATCTAGGAAGTTGCAAAGACCATCCCTTGGTTAACTTTGACACCTGGAAATCACAGGCACTTCTCATTTCATTTTTCAAGGTTATGTGACTATGTGCATTGTTGTATTTTCATTGAACCGTGAACACTGATAAGGTGATTTCAACAAAAGATCAGTTTTCACCTCAGAGGATGTGGGCTCAAGTTTGCCTGTTGCACTGTACTCAAACAAATGTATCTGTCTTAATTCTTCAAACCAAAGAGCAAAAGCATCTCTGTTTGGTGGGGAGCCAGCGAGCTCTGAGACACACAGAGAGCTGGCTCAGCTTTGGTCCATGTGGCCAAGGAGGACAATAGCACCTGGGCCTGGCTCAGGAATTGTGTGTCCAGCAGGAGCAGGGCAGGGATTGTCCCTCTGTGCCGGGCACGGAGAGGCCCTTAGAGGGCTGTGTCCAGTTCTGGGCCCTGCAGGAGAGCCCTGGAGGGGCTGGAGCGTGTCCAGGGCAGGGAACGGAGCTGGGAAGGGGCTGGAGCCCCAGGAGGGGCTGAGGGAGCTGGGGAAGGGGCTCAGCCTGGAGAAAAGGAGGCTCAGGGGGGCCCTGGTGGCTCTGCACAAGTCCCTGGCAGGAGGGGGCTCAGGGGGGGTCGGGCTCTGCTGCCAGGGAACAGGGACAGGAGGAGAGGGAACGGCCTCAAATTGCACCAGGGGAAGTTCAGATTAGATATGAGAAAAAAAAAAATTCTCTACAAGAATAGTCAGGCACTGGAATGAGGTGCCCAGGGAGGTTTGGAGTCCCTGTGTGTGGGAGTGCTCAGGAGGAGTCTGGATGTGGCCCTTGGGGACAGGGTTTGGGGTGATGCTGGTGCTGCTGGGGTGGCACTGGGTGGTCCTGAAGGGCTCTGCCAACCTTGATGGTTCTGTCATTGTCTGATCTCTACTTGTAGTTGTATCCCAGTGTGTGCACACACAGATCTGTGCTGGAAGTCCATGGTTTACTCCAATGTATTAAAGTTGTGCATGTTGGATATAAAGAAAAATTGCACAGAACTGTGACTGTGGAGAAACGAGGGCCAGAAAAGCCATGTCTGTTCTACAGGAGTAAAAGCTAAACTCAGGGGTTTTTTCTCTGTACTGTCATTTCTGTGATAAATTGTTAGTGCATTTCATTTACAGTATTCCTGAGAAATGCCAGTGGGCTATTCCCCTAATCCAGATGCACCAAACATAAAGTGATATAATACACTTGGAATTTTAGTATCAAGGATGAAACCAGCAAAACTTTACAAAGAATCAACACTGTAAACAAGCCATGCTTTATGTATTTAATTTATCTGCTTAGGACAGAGGCAGCATCTGTTTTCAGTGAGATGCTGCTTTTTAAATTTTCTTTCTCGAACTCAGCAGCTGGAATAAATGAAATAGCAGCCAAAGACCAAATTAACAGTTTGAGGGCCACGATTCTGCTGGAATGAGGGTGCGGAAGGACAGTTGACGAGGACAGTGGCAGGAGGAGCTGTAACCTTGGGATGTCCCAGGAATAACTCCCAGGTCCCTCCACAGGCTGCTCCATCTCAGACAAGTTCCTTGCAGTGCTGCTGAGTCCTCTGTTATCACTTTCCTCCCACAGAGCTGCAGCAAGGAGACGAGTGAAGGAGAGCTTGCTCTGAACCCACCACACATCCACGATGCTGGAAAATTCCTACAGGACACGGGCCACAGTGTTGCAATAGGAATAAACCTGCCCCTCTCCGCTCTGTAACTGGAGAGCCAAACATTCTGGCCTCAAGTCACGTTCTTAAGCTTCTCCCTGGATTCCAGCTTCCAAAATACCAAAGTCTGAATTCTCTTCTTTCTTCTTTGCTCTCCAGCCCCCGGGCTCACCACCTCAACCTGCTCCAGCAGCTGGGAGCGAGGGAGCTGCGGGAGCAGTCAGGGCTGGGAGGAACGAGGAGCCTCAGGAGCCAGCGGGACAGGACAGGGGTGAAATGAACTTCCCAACCCTCAGGAGCTGACTGCCAGCACCCTCAGGAGATGCCATCAGGAAGAGGAGCCCCTGGCTGCTGAGGAAGGACGGGGAATAAATGGACAAAAAGGTAATTGTGGGTGCATGGCGGAGTGGGCAGACAGCAAGGGGCTGGCATGGCTGGTCACAAGGAACAGTGGGATCCTTTTAAGTTGACTTTATTCCAACGAAGACAATCAATTGGCTTTTTAGTCATGGCAATTAAAGGTTTTACCACACCAGATTGCCCTGGTTAGAAGCAGGGCTCCATCACAGCTTGAATAACCAAGGCTCTCTGTTTAAATACCTTTTCTTGCTCTTCATTTTCTGTCAGAGGGTCTGAACCTTTCTAACACTTAAGTCCCTTCATACTGCCAGAGAGAACTGAGTGGATTTGAGACTAACACCTGGAATATTCCTCATTTCCTTCTCTCCATGGCTGTGTGGCACTGCAGAGCACTGATTGCCGGTCTGCACCTTATGGAAGATTATTTTCTTTAACAGTGGCACTGGAATTAAAGTGTAAAATCCCCCTCCTGCCCCCTCCCATTTGCCCTTACCCTTTCCAGTGCTGAATACAGCACCCACATTGGGAGCCCACCCAGGGAAAGGATCACCCTGCCAGGAGCTGGAACGTTTTGGATGAGAAGCCCCACATAAAATGCAAGATGATAGTGCTGATAGCATTAACTACCTTGTAGCCCTGTGTTTCAGGCGTTGGAGACACTGAATGATTCAGAGACTGTGTTTGCAGCAATAGCTTTGCACAAAGAGGTCACTTAGAGATAAAGTGGCAGTTAATTCAAACCAGAATTTCAGGCTTAGCTTTGCCTTTTTCCCCCTTTTTGAAGGAAATGAGAGGTGACACAATTGGATTAGATACACATTTTAGGCTTTTTCAGAAACTGGGATATTATTTGCTGAAAAGATTGTAACAGTTCCAGGCTGATAAATGCAGTACATTGTTTTTGGCATGCATATCAATTCTTAAAACAAATACTCTTTACCAGAAATTCTGTAGAAGCTCCTTTGGACTCTGGACAGTCTATTAGGTAAATATGGGCTTTATAGGAAAATGTAGTGTTTTACAGAAGCTTTTCAAAGTTTGGCAACACCATCCGGCCCAACTTCCTTTATTTTATAACAAAGCTCTTGAGATAAGAAGAGTGAGGGAGATAGAGAGGTACTTTGATTGGCAAATGTGTCAGGAACAGAGATACGAAAATAGGAATCTGTGTGAGGCTGTTCCAGAAACCCAAGAGAAGCAAGGGACCCCTTCTTTCTCCAACACCACGATGTCTGGGATCACAGGAGGTGAGAGTGATCCAGTCTGCCAAGGAACGTGTGAAAAGCTGCCTTCTGGAGAGCACCTCTGTTCTGTGTGCTCACATTTGCCATCCAGTTCCGGTGTGTGGGGACAAGCTCAGGTTATAATTTACACACAGGTGCCTGTCTCAATGCAGATACAGACTGCAACTATTTTCATTTAATTGGCCTTCATTTCAGAAACTGCTGGCAGCTCTTCAGAGAGGACCACTTCTCTTAGGCCTCTCCATCAGCCAGCTGGTTTTGTCTTTGCTCGAGTTCTGTGAAACGTTTTCCTTGCTCTGGAACTCCAGTCAAGGAAGGATTCACCTGCTTTGGAGTGTGCTCCCAGACCCAGAACTGGCAGGACATCTTGTAATGTGCTGAGTCCAAACACCGTCTTGCCAATGCTGGAATGAAATCGTCTCACTCAGTTTTGATAGCTCCAGATTCCTGGAGATTCAACTTATTGGAAATCCAGAGCCCTTTCCATGGCCTAGGCCTGATGGCCAAGCTCCAGAAAAAAATCAGTGTGGCTCGGTGAGTTCTTCTGGACAGAGGGGGTGTCTTTTTGGGCAGCAGGGAGGAAAAGTCACATCAGGGCCCACGGTGTGGCCAGGACCAAGTGTTGCCCTCTTGCTGTCCAAAACCAGCCTCTCTCTGCTATCCAGGTGGGAATTTTGGGTGTTTTCTGAGACAGACTCACCTGTGTGGCTCTCTGAGTTGTCATCCCCCGCCTCAACTGTCTCAGTAGAATCCTACCTGTGATATTCACTGGAAATCTTATGGCTTTGGTCACAGAAGAGGTTTTTCCTGCTTTGATTCAGCTGTGGAAAGCACCTCAAACCTCCTGTGTCCAAGTGCAGGGCTGTGTTAAGGGACTGACTCTTGTCAGTCCTCTAAGGTGGGTTTGGGTGATTTTCAGGCCACTGATGTGCCAGGATGAAGACATCTCCTTGCAGATCTGCCGGGATATATTCAAGGAAGTGATAAAAAACCAAGTGAAGGAAGTTATTGAAAAGTACACATAGCTAATGACAGTCTAGATGAGCAATAAAACAAGGCAATATGGGGGAAATGTAAACAAGCCAGGGCTGAAGGGAAACAAAAGAAGTAAAAGTATCTTGCAGAGCACTGAGAAAATTGCTCTGAGACTGGACAAGCAGGGAGACATCTGAGGGAAGATGGGAAAGCAAGGTGCAGAGCAGTGCCCTAAGGGTTAACTTCTCTGGAAATGCAGTTGGGCCAATAATACCAGCAATTAGAGGGGGGAAAAAGCGATGAACCACATAGCCCAAAGGTGAAGTGAATATGGAAGAAATATTTTGAAGCCTGCCTTAGCCAGCTTTAGGCGATCTCAGTTCCTCCCTGCAATGCAAACACTGTGGACAGGTTTGAAAGGGCTCAGTTCCTCCAGCAGAAAACTCTGCTCCAAGAAGGAGTTAAAAGCAGAGGTCCTCCAAGAAGGGATAAATAGCACAGCTGGCCTTTGAGGGACACAAAAATCTCAGAAGGTATACTGGAGCAAGTGGGGCTTCGAGGTAGCTGAGTAAAGAAAATAGTGGAATGAACCCCGAGGAAAAGAGTTCCTTTCATTCCAAGCAATCCAGAGGTATAATTCATTGTCCTGATGAAATCAATTGTCAACAGGCTGCACTCAAGGCCACAGAACAGGGGGAAGAGACAGAGTGGCTTCAAATCAGGGAATGTTGCAGGGGTCAAGGTTTCAGTAGTCCAGGAATACATGGAAAAGTATGGAGAGTGCAGGCACTCCCTGTGAGTCCATTGTCACTGATTCAGCTGAGATATGCTGTGGGAAGCAGAAGAAACACAGGGAAAAACATGGAATTGTAGAATGGTTTGGGTTGGAAGGGACTTTAGAAAGTCATCCAGTGTCACCCCCTGCCATGGCAGGGACACCTCCCACTGCCCCAGGCTGCTCCCAGCCCCAGTGTCCAGCCTGGCCTTGGGCACTGCCAGGGATCCAGGGGCAGCCACAGCTGCTCTGGGCACCCTGGCCCAGGGCCTGCCCACCCTCCCAGGGAAGAATTTCTTCCTAATACCCAATCTAAACCTATTCTCTGTCAATTTGAAGCCAATTAATGCACTGATGAAAGATCTGCTTGAACTCTTACACCACTCAGCTGTGAGGATTTATGGGGTTAATCAGTTGCTTCATATATTCAAAAATCCCTGAATTTAGTGAATGACAAACCAGTCTGATTTCACCATCATCCTGTTGTTTTTTTATCACGCATTATAAAAGCTGGATATATTAGAGAACAAAGTCACTGCAAATCTGATGTTAAGGTCCATGTGCAGGTGCAATTGCAGAGCTGCCAGACATTCTTAGGTAGCAAACAAACCTGGAGGAATTATTTAGCAATAATTGGCAGGTGGATGCATTGGTTGCAGCTAGAAAAAGGAAGTTATAAAACAAGTAGATTGTTATGTGAACCTTGTAAGCTTCGTCTTAGCCAGGTATTTTGTTGTGCTTGAGGTTAAAAGCGTGGCATTAAAGTGTTACATTTAATGTCAAATATGAATGTATCAGGACAGCGCATGAACAGGGTGTTTTTGTGGACTGAAAGACAGAGCCAATAAAAGTAGATAATCAGGCACTCAAATGCTGAAGTTGGAACAATATTGAGTGTAAAATACAATCATTTGGAAACAAAATTGCTGGAAAGCAGCTCTGAGGAGATGGATCTGGGGGTCCTGGTGGACAGTGAGCTGTCCATGAGCCAGCAGAGTGCAGAAGGCCAATGGTGCTCTGGGGTGCATCGGGAAGAGCATTCCCAG
>VYXC01024357.1:429940-445212 GCA_013397175.1 Platysteira castanea
GCCCTGGGCAGGGGCTGAGCCCAGCAATTCCCTGCTCAGGAGGCACAACTCTGCCCTGGGCAGGGCCCAGCCCTGAACAGAGCCCAGAGAGGCTGTGGAGTCTCCTTGCTGCAGATATTCCAGACCCGTCTGGACACAATCCTGTGCCCTGTGCTCTGGGATGACCCTGCTCCAGCAACCTGTCCCCAGATGAAGCTGTAGTCTGGAGGGTGTGCAGCCTCACAGACCAGACCTACTGGAACAAATACATTTGCACTCCCAGAGACCTTTGGACAGCTCTGGTCTTTATTGGGGCCTGTAGGGAGACTGGCTTTTCCTGTCTGTACAGTAACTTTCAGACATATTTTCCGTGGATGATAAAATCAGGAGAGTGTGTGGGGGTATATGAGGCCACCTGGGTGCTATTTCCTAATAGCAGACATGGGGGGTTGTTCTGGGGTTGTTTGTGGCTTTGAGTGCTGCTCAGCCTCTCAATCCTAATGCATTGTCTGTAGTCTTTAAAGCCCCTAGAGAACATTTTCAACCATAGGTACCTGTAGTTCATCATCTATATCTATGTTTTAAGGCTTCTTCGAGTGTCCTGCTGTTGAAAAATGCAGAGCACTTAATGCCCTTGACACTGACTGACCCAGCCTGTGGCAATGGATGGGAATGTGCAACCCTTCAATTCTTAATTAACTGCTTGAGAAAAACAATTGTCCCGTGTTAGAGACAGAGGGACAAAACAGAGCCAGACTCCTCTCCCGGTGTCTTGAAGATTGTATTTAACATCACTTTTCAACAGTTGTCCCTGAAGCCAACTCTTGAGACAAATATGGTAGAGTTAATTGTCGTTAAAGGAGACTTTTGGTCAGGGCAGCATCCCCCTCTTTTCTTCACCTGCTGCCATTTGCAAGCCTAAACAGTCCTTGCAAACATTAAAATCGGGAGAGCTCTGATTAGTTTTTCATGCTTTTAAGTTTCTCCTTCACATGATGGATGGTGGGATTTATTGTAGCTCAGAGGAACAAATGAGTTGTTATTCAATCTGCCCCAGGCAAGCCGCCCTGGCAACAGCCAAAAATAATAGCCGTGGTCCCTGAAAAGATTCTGCTCAGACTTTCTGAAAGAATTCACCTTTGGGGCAGGGAGCAAGCATGGAAAAATGCAGCCCCAAAGGTCAGCATTTTGCAATGCTCATGGCATATGAAAATAGGAGGTTGTGATGGAAACTGTGGTGCAACCCCGGTGACAACGGGTGCAGCCAGCACCCCTGTCCATCCTCCTGTCACGGAACCATCACCTGTCATATCATGGATTGGATTTTACTTCCTCTCAAAGTTGAGTTCTGCAGATAAATGATGACAGCTCTGCTTTCTACAAAAATTGGATCTTGAAGTTGAGCCTTTTCAGCGCTCTCTGGACAAATGTTTGCACTTGGTGTTTGGAAGCTCACTTTCTTGTGCCATGATCTCTGCTGGTGATAGCAAACTTCAGGACAGCCTTTGTACACACACCCTGTACTGAAATCTCTGTGCCCTTCCCTTTATTACCCTCTTTTTGTGCACTTTCAGTGGTGTTCCGTGCTCTGTCAACCTCAGGAGCTGTCTGTAGGCTCACTTCTTAATCCTCTTGGATAAAGTTTGGCAAAAGTACACACTTCAGTTCCTTTCATTCAAGCCAGAAGTTATTTTTCCAGGAAGACACGTTTAAAATGCACAAAGGTACTCATTTAATTTGCTCTGCCTTTTTACTGCTGCTTCCTGAGAGGCCATCTAGTCTGGCCATCTGAAACTGGTAGCAGTAATGCCACATTTTTGTCCCAAATAGCTACAGCTCAAAGAAATTCAGTGAAGAAAGTTCCAAACAGGTATTTTCACAGGGCTCTTACTGCTGCTTATGAAAAGAAGTTTCCAAGTAAAATAAACCATTATTTCTCAAATTATTCCGAAGCAAAGCTCCATTAAAATATCCCTGAGTTTTGAAGGTAAGGAAAAAAAACCTGATCTACCTGCTGGACAGTTCTGAGAAACGTGCTTGGGAATTAGAGATTGTGGCCCCACGGTTGGAGAATTCAGAGTGGACTTTGCACATTTAGTGACCCAAACAAACCGAAATCTGATTAGGAGAGATTTCTCTCCCCACAGTTGTCCTCCAAAGTGTGTCACTGAAGGTGCAAGGACTTGAAGATGAAAGTTTCTCTTTGAGGAATGCTCGTTGTGCCACATCAGCAGGAGGGATCCAGTGGCTGAGGAGCTGGGGTTTCCCACCAGTTCCCAGAAGGATTTCTGGTCATCAGGGCGGCTCTTAACCAGGGAAATTCACACTTGAGGAGAAACCAAAGAACACCAGAGAGAGCGAGACCACCATGGCTCAAGGGGAGGAAAATGACAGATCAGGCAAAGCTGCTTCTGTTTCTTGTGGTCAGTGGCTCTTGCAACTGGATGCTTCCAGCCCTGCCTCTCCAGCATCCCCTGGAGCAGCTCTTCTAGACCATAACCTTTGGGCCAGATATCCTGCTTGTAGCTGGGAGCAATAGGCAGGGTTGTGTCTTGCAGAGCAGTTTTCCATGAGCGTGGATCCAATCCTATGGCAACAAATCCAATGTCATGTTACAGCTACAAGCTGGAGAGTTCTCTGCTCTTGGAAGTGCTGCAGGAAGCAGCTTTGCCTGCTGGGAAGCTCCCAGAAATGTGAGCAGAACGTCCCCATGGGAACATTCATGCATCCTGCTGGCTCATGCTGCGGCCAACCGAGCGTGCACCCACCACAGAGGATCACAAAGCAAAGATAGGAGGACCAGTTCCAGGAATCTGAAGTGAATTTTTGCTGCTTTGGACATTTTGACCGGATTGGCAGGGGAGGGGAAATTAAAACCGCTCTTGGATCTGAAGCCCATTGTCATTTTCACTCTGGTGTGGAAAGTCAGCTTGGATTTGAATTCCTGCTTGTGAATCTGCTCTGTCTCTGGGCAAGAACCAAAGCCAGAAGATGCTCATTTCCACAGCCAGGGAGAAGGCAGCCAAGTGTGCCTGGGAATGAGTGATTTTTCTCAGGAGGCTGTTTTCTTCCACAGCTTTCTGCTACCTGGAAATCCTTTTCTATCTTGGGTGGCAACATGTCAATATTTCTGTCATCAAGAAGCAAAAATTCTGGGCAGAAGCTTAAATTTGGAAGCTGTCAAAGTCCTTCCATCCCTCCCAGGACAGCAGTGGAGCTGGGGGTCTGAAACCCTGAGCCAGCTGGAGGGAGAACAACCACCTTCCCTAATGTGAGCAGATAAGAGACATCTCAGCAACTGCAGCCTTCTCACATCCAAACTCCTTGGGGTGAAGTTTTGGAAAGCTGTGCTAACAGGGTTTCCACAGAGGTCACCGCTCGCTTCATTGAGAACAGAGCTGGGCTCTCCTCAGCCAGCTCCTTCTGTGTGAAGCTCATCAAGCAGAATAAAATCCTGTTCCAATTATGTGCTTTCCATGTGCACAAATCTCCCCCAGGAGCAGCAGTGTCAGCCACAACCACTCGTAATGCGAAGAGCACATGGTGGAGGGCTTGCACTCAAACCACGGCGTTAACCCGGAGCAGGCTGGGAAAACGGGCTGTAAATTCCTCACTGTGGCCACTGCTGCAATGTCAACAAAGATGTGACAAAAGAAAAAAGATGGGAAAATGTGTGTGGAGCGTGCTAAGAGCACATGTAAGTGGGGAGAGTGTGGGCTCTGGTTTTTGGGAGTGTGAAGATTCCTGTCCCCATTAGCATCCACAGGCCTGGCCAGCACAGGGAGGCCGTGGAGCTGCTGGAGAGAGGCCAGAGGAGGCACCAGGATGAGCAGAGGGATGGAGCAGCTCTGCTGGGAGCAAAGGCTGCCAGAGCTGGGATTGTTCAGCCTGGAGAGGAGAAGCTCTGGGCTGAGCTCAGGGTGGCCTTGCAGGGCCTGAAGGAGCCCCAGGAAGCATGGAGAGAGACAATTGCCAAGGGCTGCAGGGCCAGGAGCCAGGGAATGGCTTCCCAGTGCCAGAGGGCAGGGCTGGGTGGGATCTTGGGCAGGAATTGTTCCCTGGGAGGGTGGGCAGGCCCTGGCCCAGGGGGCCCAGAGCAGCTGTGGCTGGCCCTGGCTACCTGGCAGTGCCCAAGGCCAGGCTGGACACTGGGGCTGGGAGCAGCCTGGGACAGTGGGAGGTGTCCCTGCCATGGCAGGGGTGGCACTGGATGATTTTTAAGTTCCCTTCCAATCCAAGCCCTTCTGTGGTTCCATGAAGTGCATTTCCTTCAGTGCCAATGTTTTACCTAATCTCATGGGAATCTCCTCGATGAATTTTGACCCTTTCAATTCCTTTTTTATCAAGAGCTTGAATGGTTTGATGAGTAGATGAGTACTCTAAAGCACATGGGAAAAATACAGAAAATAGAGGACTGTCTTCAAACAATTAAGAAAACAAGGAGTACATAAAGCACAAATATCTGCGTTCAACAAGACAAGGCTCAGCTTTACACACGGATTTAGTTGTGTAAAAGCACAAACAGGTGTTTAGCAGTTCTCTGGTGGTAACTCTGCCTGCTCAGGACATCCTGAACTTGTTTTGTACAAGAACCATTTCTCTGTCTGGTTTTTATAGCAATGCCAATTTCTTTATATCCTGGGTCTGATTTTAAACTCCGAATTTTGGATTCTCAGGAACAGAGAAAAAGAGATAAAATTTGAAGGGTAGCTGTGGCTTTTCCCCATTCACACTGCACACATCCTTCTGAGCTGGATCATGCTCCACCTGAGAAGCCCAAAGTACTTTTTCAGTAAAATAACTGATTTTTGGACCAAGGATAAGTTCCAGGTGCAGATTTGATGAGTAGGACTAACTTTTCTGCCAGGGATCCAGTTTTATTGTCTCTTTTCCTCACTTAAATTTATCCACAGCCAACATGAAATCTGAAAATGCCCTGAGCAAGCCTCTTATCACCATGGGGTTTCCTGCTCAGCTTTACTGATTAGAAAGTTTGGATCAGTATTTCAACATCTCTATCCCGTAGTTTTGGACTCACCTGTTGTTGCTGCAAGGAAAGAGATTTATAACCCCTGGGACTGAGGTGAATCTGAAGGGAAAAAAAGTGAATTTATGCCTTTTGGAGGGTATGAAATGACAAATTAACTTTTCCTTCTGGCCCACCTCTGCAGCAATGTGGGAACAGCCCCAGAGCTTGTGGTGACCCACAAGGAATTGACACTTGTTTAAGGTGGAAAACTGCAAAGAAAGGTATTTACATTTCCACATCATGCACACAAAGCTGGGAAATGCCCGTGTAACTCAAATTCTACTCTCTGCTCTGCTGCTCTGTTTTCCAGAATGGAATAAGAATCCATGGAGCATTAGCAAAAAGATTAAAAACTGAGCTGTTGTGCATCTTTCAGAGCACATCCTCATATTATGATCTTCCAAAGACCCCTCACACTGCAGTGGATTTCAGGGTCACTATGTTGCCACAAAGCCTGATTTGGAGGATGTGTGGGAACAGCACTTTATTCATTTATGATTAGGGCAGTTCGTCAAACTTTACCCAGAAGAAAGAAGGGGAAAGGTTTAATTGGGGATTTTTAATAATGTATAATCCCAGCTAAATATAATTTAACTGGATAGTGAAAGAGAATTCCTGGTATAGGTGCTTCATCCCACGATGAAGCTCTGCAAACAGAGTAGCTCATCTGAAAGCAGAAAAAGACCTTCACAGGCATTTTTATATATAAATATAAATATATTTATAGCTGTTGCCATCTCCCTCATAGTAAATATAGAGAAAGAGACACCAGTGCAACAGGTTCCGATTCGGGGAACAACCCAAGTCGTGTGAAATTCTTTAGTCTCTGGCAAAGTGGAAAAAAAAAAATCACCTCTAAGTGTTGCCCTTTTAAATGCAAAACAGCTGCTGCCTCCTGGCACTGCCTGCACGCTGCACTTGACAGCAGAACTCCAGCTCCTGCTTTCCTCTGGTCGCTTATCGTGGCATTATTAACATCTGTTAATGGCATTTAGATCCCCGTTTAGCAGGGATTTCGCTCTGGCCGATGTGTTCCCTGGGAATTCGGGGTGGGAAGAGTTTGGTTGGTGAAGCCCCCATCGAAGCCCCCATCCCAGTGTCCGAGGTGCTCCTGGTCCCCAGCGAAAGGGCAGGAATTTATCCCGGCCCTGCGGGATGCGCCTGCAGGGGATGCTGAGCGCTCCCGTCCTGCGGTAGCTCGCTGGGATACGGAATTCCCGGGAGTTACAGTGAGGTGGACTCAGAATAATGACATCCACGGGCACCGCAAGAGCCTGGCTAGGGCTGCAGCAGCTTCCCTTTCCCTGCTGCTGTTGCATTCCCAGGGAATCCCATCGAATTCCCACCAATGGCAGCGCACGGGCTTTACATCCACACCCTGTGTTCCTGACTCCCCCCTGCTCAAATCATCCCTGCCTGTGCCCTCTGCAGCTGGGAAACAAAAGTAGGAAGGCACCCAGGCAAACCCAGAAAAAGCCATCAAAGGGGGAAAGTGTGGATAAATACACTGGAAAATTTGGTGGTCAGGGATTTCAGCTGCTGCAGCTCAGTGGGTGACAACCACAACCTGAAATTATTTCAGATGAGTCTCAATCTCCCTTTTGCCAACAGGAAAGGGGTAATCAATAATGTTGACCTTTTTATCCTTCTTCCTCTTTTCTTAGCATTATACAACCACCCATAACCTTATTTATTTAGGAAATAAGGCCTTTCAGGGACTTTGATCAGCCTGGCTGAAGTTTCTTCAAAGATTAACTGACTTCTTTAGAAGTAACTCAGTTTCCTCTGAAGCAGGTATTTGCTTACCACGTAGCTGGGTGTCGAGAGCTGTGCAGTTATAAAGTTTGCTGGGCTCAGCTGTAGATTTCCTTAACACACACTGCTGACATCACTGAGTCTCCTCTCGGACTCTTTTTCTTTTTTTTTTTTTTCCTCTCTTTCTCCCTCCCTCCCTCTCCTCCCTCCCTCTCTCCAGTTTCTTTATTCAGGTAATTCCAACTCAGGCTTATTTCAACTTGTTTTTGACTGACAGCGAGGGAAGGGAGACTCTCTGAGGGGGTTGGTTTGGGTTGCTTTTTTTCTGGTTTGTTTTTTTTTTTTTTTTAAGGCACAGATGCTTTATTGAAAAGCCACCCAACCTTCTATAAAAAAGATTGTTTGACTTGTCATGACGATAACATCTAGTAAGGAATCTGAACATTGCTCTTTTACAGGTAAGAGGTATTTGTCAAAAATCCATACATGCTTAGCAGGGCTGTGGGAGCTGTGCGGAACTGGAAGCTGAGGAGTAGGTGCTTTTCCTATTCTTTTCTGTATTCTGGTAACTTAAGGCTTTAGAAACTGTGTGTAAAAGAAAAAAGTGTTTATAAAATTCTGCTTTTTCCTGGGTTTTGACATAGAGGCAGTTTAGCAATGAAGCAAAAGCTGTCCTGGTTTGGTCTTTCCACTGATGCGAGGCACTGAATGTGGGGTTTGTAATGCACGGGGCTGAGATTTTTGTATGCTGGGGAGGGGGACAGACGCTGAACCTGTCTTTGTCACTGTTTGCCTGCCAGGGATTTTTTCCTGTAGAAATCCAGAGTGCTGTTTAGAGTGTTGGAATCATAACTTTCAGCCAGCTCTTGCTCTTTTTTTCAGTGCAGAAATCAGTTTTCATTGGCATAGTGGGAAAACTTGCCTGGAGCTTTATCCTGTCCCTGTTACCTTTGTGTATAAGAGAATGTCAGTTTTCTGTGGTAGGTGCAGAAGAATGTAAACATGTCTGAGTTGGAGAACTTCAGGCATTGTCTTCCAACTTTTGCCCGTGTCTTCACACAACTTGTTTTCGCCAGGTCTGGCTTTTCCTCATAGTCACAATCTAAGCCTGTGGTGCAAATTCCCCTCTACTTCTCTACTGCCTCCCTTTTTATTTTCACACCGGGCTCATGCTGCAGTGAGAGGTACAGATAAAATCTCTTTTTCTCCATGAGGTGCTTGGTTGTGAAGTGGAGCAAAGCTGGCTTTGCTTTGTGAACCAGGAGTATCCACAGCACTTTTTAACTAAATTGTTCCCTCTAGTATTTAGAGGCATTTCCAGGGTCTTTCTGACCACAGTGCTTATGTATTTATCTACCAAGCCTGTGTTTTCTCGTGACTTTTTTTTTTTTTAATTGAGGGGGAAAGGAGAAGATTTGCTGCTAAAGAAATGTCTTTTTTATTTCCCTGGCTGTAAAATGTCACTGTGCTCTCTGCACTCCCTAATAACCAGCTAACAGGAGGGAGGAAGCAAGCCTGGAGTGTAACGCGGTGCTGGTTGTACACTACAAACTGGCATCACTTTTCTAAAGCAGAGTTGTAGACCAGACCAAAAACTTCCCCAGGAATTTCATCCCAGTAAATGAGGCATGGCCTGGAGACAAAAACAGCAGCAGATGACTTGGGCTTCAGTCTTCCAACGTACGTACAATAATTCAGTCTGTTGCTTTTTATAGAATTTCAAATGAAAACAAATGGTTCTTTTTTACTCTGGCTCCTCCTGCAATGAAGCAAACAAGTCGTTAGCCCACAGCCCTGATTGCAGCTGAATTTTTTATTGATTTATCCAGATTTCATTAAAGCAGTCTGGAATATTATTCCTGCCTCCTGTCCTGTTTCCCTCTCCTCAGACACACAGTCCACAGAGACAGGCTGTGTTCTTTGGGAACAGGTGGAGGCCAAAGCTGGGAAGGACCAAGAAAAACAGAAATGTTACTGTTTTACATGCTGAGCTTCAGAGCATTTTGAAATAAATTTTCATTCACTTTTCGTCAAGGAAAATCAAAGCAGGTTTTGGAGTGATGCCTTTGTGGTTTGTTTGCTTGATGGAGGGAAAAGTCTTCACCTTGGAGGCACCTTAAGTGTGTATGAAAATTATAAAAATTACTGATTATTGTACAAAACAGTTAAAACCAACCTTGTCAATTTACTAGGAAGGAATTTACTAAATGCTAAATTTGTAAATGAAAGCTGAGCTGTCCTGAACCCTTTGGGATGAGAGAAGTCATGGATTACTTGACTGAGTTATTACAGGCTTGAGCATCATTTCAGCCTTCAGAGTGTCTGGATGTGTTTGTTAATATGGCAAAGGGCTTGGAGTTAATATGGCAAAGGGCTTGGAGTTAATATGGCAAAGTGCTTGGAGTTAATATGGCAAAGGGCTTGGAGTTAATATGGCAAAGGGCTTGGAATTAATATGGTAAAGAACTTGGTGTTAATATGGTAAAGAACTTGGTGTTAATATGGTAAAGAGCTTGGAATTAATATGGTAAAGAACTTGGTGTTAATATGGAAAAGAGCTTGGAATTAATATGGTAAAGAGCTTGGACTTAATATGGTAAAGAGCTTGGAGTTAATATGGCAAAGAACTTGGTGTCAATATGGAAAAGAGCTTGGTGTTAACATGGCAAAGAACTTGATGTCAATATGGAAAAGAGCTTGGTGTTAACATGGCAAAGAACTTGATGTTAATATGGTAAAGGGCTTGGTGTTAATATGGAAAAGACTTTGGCAAAAATCATGTGCATATTCCTGGAGTAAACAGGGAAAAGCAGCTCCAAGGACTGGCTGTGCATGAGTTGAGACTCCTGCTCATCTCTGCCTGCCTGCTCTGAGCTGTGTGAAATGCCCGTGCAGAGCAGCCAAGGGCAGTGGATACATCACTAACCAGAGCATCTCTGCCTCCTCCTGAGAGCAGGAAATTGTCCTGTATGACCCGTGTAGGAAATTGTCTTTGTGTGGCCAGCACGCCCTGAGGTTCACAGCAAGGCAGAGGTCGTGGCCAGGCAGAAAGGGAACGAGCAGTGACAGGGGTGCTGCAGGTATTGTCATCCCTCACTGGAAAATTATTGCTTGGGACACCAAGGGGGGAGGCAGATTTTTGGGATAACACCTCTGCAGTTATTTACACCCGCTGGGGAGAAAGGGGTTTGGCACATTTCATTTTCCAGCAGAGCCTTTTGCAAACCTTCTGCTGCCTCTGGGGAAAGTGAAGTGCTGGGACATGGTTGGCCCCACTTAAAACCACATTTGGCTCCTTTCTGGTTTGTCTCTCTTTTGGAGATTCTCAATTTGGAGGATTTTGGAGCTGGATTTGTCTCTGCTTAGAGAGCCACTTCCTCTTGGCAGCTCAAAAGTCATAAAGTAAAATGAATTTTGACTGGGACAATAGTACACCCCGATCAGATTAATTTAATCCCCATTGTTTTAACTGAGGTGTTTCACTGTTGGTTCATTCTGGTTTCACAACATGAATTTTTCCTTATCTAAAATTAGCACTTTTGCACTGAAGATATATGATAAAAATGGTTATCTGTTTAACATATTACCATAATCTCTAGGAAAGGAATACATATGTAATAGTGCACCTACTTAGATGGCTTAAAATGTGTATTCTTAGCACAAACTGATGAAGAGAAACGGGTAAAATATATCATGATCAAAATTTCCCCTTTTCCTCACTAGAATTACACAGCCTGACAAAAACATATAATAAAATAGATACAAATAAAATGAAATACCAAGAATAAATAGGATAAAATCGACCACTAAAAGTTTTAAAACATAAAATTTTAACCACTAAATAAATTTTCCGGGTTAAATTATTTTAGTTTCATTTGTAATTTTCCAAGGAAAATGGCCACCAGACAAGCGTTTTTGTAATTTTCTGACCTTGTCTATGAAATTTCCCCAAAGTTCCCCCTGTTTTCTGCTCAGCAATGATTCACTCCAGGCTGGCCACTCTTCCTCCTGGAAACTTCCATCTCAACTGTCCTTTCCTGAACCCCTCCAAACTTTTCAGAGCAAGACCAAAGGTGTATCAGCACCTGGGAGGAGGTGTTGGAGTTGCAATTCTGAGTCATTTTCTTAGGCAAATGGCAAAACTTTCTCGCAAAAATAGGATGAAAATAAAGAAAACCTTTCAAGGCAACATTTTATTTTAGCCCCATGCTGAGTTTGGTTGACTGGCACAATTGGTGGCACACGGCACTTAATCTCTGGACTGTTCCCATCTTAGTGTTTTTAGATTAAAAACTCCTTTTCCCCTAAGATTAGGTGGAAAATTAATTGTTATAAGGGACTCTGTTGGAGTGCCTGGTCCTTGAAGTGCTTTCCTACTCTGTTCTGTGTTTGCAGTCTGAAAAAATCCTGAAAAATTACCCAAAGAAACTCCAAACTGTCAAAAAAAAGCCCCACAAAAAAACAACAACAAAAAAACCCAAACCAAACCAAAACCAAACCCAAAAAAAACCACCAAAAAACCAAACCAAACAAAAAACCAAAAAATCCCCCCAAACCCCAAACAAACAAAAAAAAAACCAAACAAATGAAAAAAAAAGCTGGAACTTATATAAAAAATGGATAAAATGTAACTATATTTTTTGAACAAAAATGTGCAAAATTTAGCGTTGACTTCTTTTCTTCTCAGAATAAAATGTCCAAATTTGTGACTTGATCACAACCCAAAATAATGTTCATTGGTAATAAATCTCCCTGTCTTTGTAAGGTCTCAGACTGGGAATATAAAAACTTATTTTAAGACAATTTCTTTGGTTTTTTGAGCCGAAATCCAAAAAAGGACACATTTCAGTGGAGCAACCCCAGTGATTTATCCTCCTACTGCACCTTGGTGTGGGGTTCTGCCTTGGCAAATGTATTTTTGGTTGATAAACAGTGAAATTGTGTGAGGGGACACCTTGCCTTTACATATTCCAGTGCTTGTTTAGATCTTATAAATAATGATTTTATCATCAAGGAAAAGCTTTTGTCTGTGATTGCTTTACAATGACAAGTCATACAAAGAAATACAAGAAATTTGTTAACCACCAAGATGTCATGTAAAGACTAAAAATGTCTCAGAAGTCAATAATAACCTTTCTGTCCCCGCAAGACACTTTGATTTAAGGACTTTTCTACAGAAGCTGAAATATTTAGAGGGAAATCTGCAAAAAAATCTGGGAGAACAACCAGATCCTCATTCCCCAGCCTCAAAATAAAACAATGGTCAAGAATTTGCTGAGTTCTTAAAACTCCAGGTGCTATTAACAGAATTGCTCCTGGTATTCAGCTTTGCTCAGCTTAAGGCAGTACACACCACCAAATAATTCTGGTTTAGCTTTTTGCTCTTTATCAAATCATTGGCTCCCATCTTGCTAAATAAATGGCAGGTGACCCATGGTGAAAAGCAGAGGAGGATTTAAACCACTCCATGAAAAGGGGAACCTTGGAAAGAAGCAGCAGTGACGGAGGTGTAGGATGCAGGTTGTTCATATTTTGGAATTGCACAGATAAAAACATTGTGGGTGCTGGTGGCAGGGGCTGGACACGAGCCCAGGGGTGCCCAGGTGGGCAAGAGGCCCCTGGCACCCGGCCTGGCTCAGGAATTGTGTGTCCAGCAGGAGCAGGGCAGGGATTGTCCCTCTGTGCCGGGCACGGAGAGGCCCCTCGAGGGCTGTGTCCAGTTCTGGGCCCTGCAGGANAAACCTTCAAGCTTGGTGAATCCATATTTTGGTGAGGGACATGGGGACAGTTTCCGTGCTGATGACATGGACGTCCAAGCTGATCTGCGGCAGGGAATGTCACAGGCAGGAACCTTTAAAATAGAGCAGCTATATCCTACACCTTATTTTAGATTCCTAGGTAGGTTGTTCTTATATAAGAAACTTGTTCATGAGCTTCAGTGCGTAATCTGCATTTTTCACAACAACTAAACCGTGTGTGATGGAAAGGGCACATCGTGGTGTGTAATCCTGCCTGGGATCCCACACAGCACAGCCTTTCCCTTGGGATTTCACCTGAAAGGCTTCAGCACTACCAGTCAGGCTGACCTGTGTTTATTTAGGATATTCCAACTGAAAATGGAATAGTGCCAGATAATTAACACGTGTAATTCTCATCCTTCCAGGAGGAGAGGGGTGCCTTCACATACACTGGAACCGTTGATTTTCATGTTATAAATAACCCCATAAACCCCATAAATAAACTTGGCAGCTTTCAAAAGCTCCGGCCTTGCTATAGAGGTGCAAGGAAAAGACAATTTCAGCTTTCTAAAAGTTCAGGCTCTGGTCTAGGGTCATCAGGCACTGCAGGGAGATGGGCACATCCATCCCTCAAAGTATCCCAGGTTTCCATTCTGGAAAAATGCGTGCTTCCAAAAAACCAATCACTTGTTAGCCATGCTGGTGCTGAACATAGCCTACAGTCAGAACAAATTATTTCTCACAGCACAGCGAGTCCTCAACACACTTTGCAGTCAGATGAACAAAAAGGAAAACTTTGCATCTGCTGTAAATTATTTCTGATCTAAGAGTGAGTGACACAAAGGAGGAACTTTGTAGGTGAACACAACGATGGGGAGAAGTTTGTGGAAGTTGTGTCTCAAAAGAGGTGGATTATCAGGACATGGAGGAGAGGGGAATTTCATTTATGTCACATGGGAAGCTATTGTGGAATGGGAGAAGAGAAATCTGAACTAGGAAGGGAGCAAAAAACCCCCAGGGACTGATTTGATCACAAAGAGGAACGAGATGCCAGCAAAGAGCAGAAGAAAGCAGAGCTATGGGGGCCAGGGCAGCAGCTGTGGAAAGGTTAGACTGTGACCTTCAGGGGTATAAAGAAGTGAAAGCAGTGTTTGAATTAATGAAGGAGAAATTAAAATGGTCAAAAGAGCAGAAAAGAAATAAGATTTTTTATCCCAGAAGTTTTGAGTGGGACAGATGAGAAGGTCTGTGAGCAGGAGGAGCGCTTGGAAATGTGAATTCATAAACCGAAACTCTGGACTGGAAGAAAAGTTGGGTTTTGGAGATGCTGTGGCACCAAGCTGCCTGCAGACCAGAAGGCTGAGCCATGCAGCAAGTGGAGCAGGGGAAGAACTTTTCAGAAAGGATTTTTCCTTTGGGACAGGCTGCTTTGACAGGGCGTCACCAGGACAGTGAACGGAGGAGTTTTCTGCTTTGCCTCTAAGCCGCCACCTGGCTGGCAGAGTGACAGTCCCTGGACTTTCAGCAGTGCCATTATCTTAACCCCATCCAAAATCTGCTGCAATTTGAGATGTTCACAGCCCTGCTCAGCTGCTTCTTGCCACCACTTATCTTCAGCACTTACCTACAAAATATGAATTCTGTTCAAACGGCACTAAAATAGAATATAAACAGCGCTAAAATAACACAGAAAGGTCTACCAGTTACACATTTCCCATCAAGTGTGTTTTCCAAGGAAAATGGAGGCTTTATTAAATGTTACAGGAAAAGTACAGAGGGTTAGAGATCAAAAAAAGGTTGATTTTTCCACTGGAAGAATGATCTCTTGGGGGAGATGCAGTTGATTTCCTCATTCCCCAGTTATTCTCTGTGCCTAGGCTGAATTTCCATTGATCAAGCCTCATTACAAGGCGACAGAAAATAATTGGGGAACGCTGGTTGTTTTTTGTTCTCATAAATCAGGCAGCTTGGAAAACACCAAAGTGCCTCCTGAAATCCATGGCATCTGTAAAACTCACAAGAAAAGAAGGCAGAGGAGCTGCTGAAGGGTTTTAAAAATAAGTCTGCGGTGTCCTGAGCGCAGTCGGAAAAAATTCTCGGCAGAGCAGGAACAATGTTCTATTCAGCCTGATGGCTCCAGCGATCAAAGCTGGACCTTCCCAACTGTAAAAGATTGCAGGAGCTTTGGAGGTGACACGGGATCATAAAGGAGCAGCCACAGAGATAAGGGATGTGTAAATAAACCAGCAAAACAGGCTCCTTTGAGTGTGAGGAAACGCAGGGGCTTTGAAAAGCAGCGTGAGAGTTTTGTCTCGTTTGGGCACATTATCAGGGCTTTTATGGAGGTTCCTAAGGAACTGTGAGAAAAGGAAAAATGAGGAGGGAACTGCAGTCGTGTTCCCAAATGCCAGATCCCAGGACAGGCTGTGTCCCTCCAAGTGTCACTTGTCACCAAACCCACCCACGTGGTCCTTACAGTTGGCTGAGGCTTTTCAACCAGAGGTCTCGTGGGCTGAAAATACAGGTTTAGATGGAAAAAAAATCCCCAGTTTTAAAAAGTAAAAAAATCGTATTTTGGCTCTGTGGAAGCAAGATGTCACAATCTGTCACTCCAAGGAATGTGTTGTTCCTCACTCGATTTAAATGAGACACACACACACATATCTGTGCAAACCTCAAGAAGAAAGGTTTGGCTTTGGTTTGAACAAACAGCCAGAATGACCTTTTTTTTTGTTTGGTTTTGCTTTGGTTTTTTATTTTGCCAGAAAAAT
>VYXC01024357.1:445222-461260 GCA_013397175.1 Platysteira castanea
TTTTTTTTTTTTTTAAATTTTGTTTTGATATTTCTGGTTTGGCGAGAAAATCCAAAAACATTGATGTGCACCAGTACTTTCGTGCTATTTCCTCCCTTTCTGAAGCCACAGTCTGCAGCAGACTGAGGGGTCTGTGTCATGGAAATTGGCAGGGATCAAACAATTCGGGAAAGCGAGGAGGAAAACAAAGATTCTTCTCCCTTTGATTCCTTGGGAGTTTATCTAGAAGACACACAGAGCTGGGCTGTGTAACCTCCCAGTCAAGAAACTCAGGAAACAGCTCCTTCTTAAAAATATACCCATTTTTATTCCAATTTTTGCACATCTTGTGAGTGACAATAATCTCCTGCACAATGTTAGCATGTTGCTGATGGAAAGGATAAATAATTAACCCGGCCTATTTTAATTTCCATCACCTAAGAGTGAAAGGGTACGAACCAGCCCACGCCTTTAAATCCGTGGGCTAATTTCAGCTTGGCTTGGCAGGTGAACAGAGGCTTCAGAAATTATGTTCCAACAAGCTCCGTGAAAACAGGGAGCTCTGGAAGTCAGAGAGGCTTTATTGGTGCCTTCCCTGGGAAGAGGAAATCGAGGGGGACCAGCCTTAAGCAGGCATCAGAGAATCCCCGTGGAGGCCAGAGAAATGGAAAAGGCTTTGCATGGAGCTCGTGTGTTGTCACAGCCCTTGGTCCACCACCTTCCCCCAAGTTCACATCCAGGTTGGGTGGGGTTTGGAGCAACCTGGGGTAGTGGAAGGTGGCCCTGCCCACGGCAGGGGGTGGAATTGGATGGGATTTAAGGTCCCTTCCAACCCAAACCATCCCGGGATTCCATGAATTTGCTGGTAGCTCGGAATACCCCGTTCAGGGGAGCAGAGAATGACACAGCTGAAGCCATTTCCACTTGAAAACCCCCCACGTTTCTCACCATTAGTCTTTGATTTTCTCTCATCCCCCTCCAAAAATACCAGAGCGTTCAGGAGTGTGAGGTACTTCATATGAACAGAATGGAATTTTACCAACAACCAGCTACTTTTACTTCACATTTATTAATTTTTGTATCTCCTCAGCACCCCACAATTCCAGCTCAGAGTCCCAAGCAGGCACTGGGGCTCAGAACCCCATAAACCTCAGGAACCGAGCATCCCATGGACAGCACTGAGGTTCTTCCCTTTTTCTGCCCTGAAATCACAGGTATAACTAAATTCTTCCTTCTCCTCTGCATGGTTCTCCCCCTAAAACACGCAGGAGTGGAAAAAAGGGCATTTTTCCACTCATTGCAAGGAGAGTAGGGAAGCTTGGCACATGAGTGAGCTATGTACTGGAATTTGGGTGGGTCTAGGAAAAAGCACAGACTTCAGTGGAAAACATATATGGGTGTGTGTGTATGTTGAGCAAAAGCCTTTTAAACCTTAAATTAACCACATCCATGGATTGGTCAGGAACAACAAACAAAAAAAAAAAAGGAGAAAACCGCCCTGAAACAAGACTCTTGAGCAGTTGAGGATAACTCTTGAGGATAAGCAACCCTACACCAATGGGGAAGTGTCCCTGATACCTTTAATTCTTGCCTGACCGCCTCAGAGAGGCAGGTGAAAGGCCCTGGTTTGTACATCAGCCCAGAATTTTAGTGGTTTAGAGGCCCCCCGTGACCATTTCTGTCCCCTCTGGGAGCTGGTGAGGGGCAGCAGCAGGATTGGGACAGGACTGGGACAGGGATGGGGACAGGGATGGGGACAGGGATGGGGACAGGGATGGGGACAGGGTGTGTGAGCCCCAGGGTGATCCCAGCACATTTTGGGATGTGTTTTAGCAAAGGACTTTTCTCCCAGACCACAGCCCCAGGGGGTGGTTCCTGGTCCTCATGGACGTGTCCAAAACTGGACATTTGAGGAAATCATTTCATTTCAAGATCTAGAGACTTCATTAAGTGTAATAATGGCCCAAAGGGGGGTGTGTGTAAAAGGAGATGCATCCACAATTAACTTTAGTTACAGCAAAATCTTCTCCCACATCAATATTCTGAATTTGCAACTGCTTGTGCTTTACAGAGCTGGGAAACACAGAATTACAGAATATTCTGGGTTGGAAGGGTCCCACAAGGACCATCAAGCCCAGCTTTTAAGGGAATGACCCATACACCCCCAACCTGGGTGATTTTTAGCACCAATCTCCAACCAGCTCAGCTCACACACCATGGAAGGATATTTTAAATAGTAGGAATAAACCTCTGACTCCAATATAAGTGCACATAAATGTTTGCCCGTGAAATATCGCATCCTGAATTTATTGGATGCTATTGAATTTTCTTTCCAGCATTTAAAAAAAATTTAAGTTTTATTCAGGTGAAGTAGCTTCCAAACATTTGTTTGAGATGAAGCAGAGCTTGCTCTCCATTTATCAGACCTGGAAAATCAAGGGAAATGGGTGCTTCATGCAATTAGAAGTCTTTGTAGTGCGGAGAAAACAGGGTAGGAATGAATATTTTTGGGGCTGCTGTGCCCCTCAAAGAGATTATTGCCCACAATTGCTGTAATTCACTGTAAAGTAATTAATTGTCAAGAAATAAGTCAGTTATATTTTCCCCTGCTGTGCCAGTAGCATCATCTGTGCTTTGCCTAAGAGAAAAAGACATCCAATTTAAAAATAATTTTGCTTTGGGTGAGAGAAGTGGGTACTTTGTCTCACAGGCTGCATTTTGCCAGCATGAGAGAAGAGTCTCCTTTTGAAAACATTTTCCACGGTGTGAACTTGTTCACACAGGCAGGGCAGTTCTTCACAACCAAATAACTTCCTGAGAAAATCAACTTGCAACAAGTTTCAAGATGAAACCCTGACAAACCCACCCTTCTTTCTGGGAAATGTGCTTTGTAGGATTGCAAACATCACCACTCCAAATTCACCGGGGTGTCCTGGCCGTGCAGAGCTGACAAGAATTTGGATTATTCAGCAGGTTGCTCTGTATTTATCATTGCTCTGCCTACATGAAGCAGCACAAATCAGCTACAACAAACAGGCAGAAGAGATCCAGGACCTCTTTTAGGGGAAAAACTTTACTCCAGTAACAGCATCCACCTTCGTGCTGGGTCAAGGTGTGCTGTTTCCCCAGTTAGATTTGATTTGGTCCAGATTGGGAATAGATGAATAAAAGGTTAACAATATGTAGACCTTTAAATAAATTCATTTTTTTCCCTTACCAGCTTCCTGGCCTTCCCCTCCTACCACTACTTTCAATACTATCGAGGTTTTTAGATATTTAAAAGGCACGGGAATTTTAATATTTTTTGGTGGAAAACTCCTTTCATAGCCTGATATTTCAGTGTTGAGATTTAGTGGCTGCACAGAGATGGAAAATCACGAGCAGGTTTATCTCTGCAGAGCATACGTCCGTAATATTTGTGGGGTGTTTGTGGGGAGATTTGTGGGGTACTAAAGCACTTCTCAACGAGCTCGTGGCACGGGCTAAAGGAGAGCTGTGATTTACTGGAAATGTGATTTATGGGGAGAGAGCAGAGCAAAATCTCTGCCCCAGCAGCAGCCTGACACCCTGCAGGGAGCCTCACCCCGTGCCACGCCTCCACCCAGCCCTGAGAGAGCCCCGGTGGGCAGTGACTAACTAAAAACAAACCCCGACTTGACTGGGGCACAGTGCAACGAGCTGGCACCACAAACGGTGATTAAACAGAGAGCTGCTGAGCCTCTGGGTATGTTCCTTTCCTCGTAGGGTTGGGATGCAGGTAGGAGATGATGCTCTTGAGGTGCTGGAACCCGGCGTTCGATGTTGGGTTTGGGGTGTCAGGGGATCTGTCAGGGAAAAATAAAGAGGAGCAGAAACCACTGTAAATTGTCTGCTCTAACTGGTCTGAAATACCCCACTGCTGCCTGAGAAATGTCTTTCCTGTCCCAGCTGAGAGCCAGGGAGAAGCAGCAGCCCTGGGGAAGGCAGCCTGCAGCTGTTTTATCCAAATTTTTGAACGACCAGCAAAGAGCTAACTCTTCTGCCTGCCATGGCTTGGCACACTGCTCTGCATTTCCAACCACCTGCTGACAATTGAAATTAAAAATCCGAGGAAGTGTCTGGTTTGGGGTTTGTTTGCTTGCTTGTTTTTAAACAAAACCAGATTTTTATTAGGCCAAGAAATGAATTTGGAGGAAAAAAGCAAACAAACAAGAAAAGAAAGCAGAGCAGTTTTCTGTTCCACTAACCCCTCTTCAGCTCTGGAACAGATGCAGCAAATTTCAAACCAGCTGCAGACTGGCAAATCAGTTGATCTGAGTTTGACTTTATTATGATTATCACTATTATTCAAAGTGATGAAGTGGTGGGTGAGTGCGGAGAAGGTTAAAAACGAGGTGCTGTCCTTTATCTACTGTGAAAGAAGGGAAAACAAGGACACAGCCAACCTGTGCTGAGCAGGGAATGACAGTCCCAGCCAGCTTATCATGGAATCATGGAATGGTTTGGGCTGGAAGGGACCTTAAAACCACCTCATTCCACCCCTGCCATGGCAGGGACACCTCCCACGGTCCCAGGCTGCTCCCAGCCCCAGTGTCCAGCCTGGCCTTGGGCACTGCCAGGGATCCAGGGGCAGCCACAGCTGCTCTGGGCACCCTGGGCCAGGGCCTGCCCACCCTGCCAGGGAACAATTCCTTCCTCACATTTAAAGCTTCCCTCCTTCCCCTTAAGGCCATTCCCCCTTGTCCTGACACTCCCTGTCCTTGTGAAGGTCCCTCTCCAGCCCCCTTTAGGTTTCCCTTACAACAATCCAGTCCAGTCCCTTTGTTCTCCTGCTGACCTGGGAGAGGATTCTCTTCCCTGTGAACTTTTCCCAGCTTAACCTCAGCAGTCAATGGCTTCAGGCTCATTATTTTCTGTCTTGTTGCCTGATGAAGCTGCCACCCTGTGACTCAAACGCTGTAGGAAAACAGACACCCCCCATTTGGGTACAGAAACATGAAACTCTTGGCACCTGAACTCCTGCAGGAGGATTATTGCCAGGTGATTTATACCCAGCAGTATCCAAAGACACAGAAATCAAGGGAAAACATGCCTTTGGGGCAAACAACTCACCCACCTTGAGCCCCAGCCCTGGAATCAGACAAAAAAAGCAGCTCCAGCCTCTCTGGGTGCCTTTTCCTGGGAGCTGTGCTCCAGAGAGGTGGCCTGTCCCCACTCTGGGATGGGGAAGGCAGCAGGAGCTGTGTGAAAACACTCCCCCAGCAGCCAGAGCAGCTGGCTGGCCAAGGGCCCGTTCCTAAAAAAAAAAGGAATTAAGTACTTAGGAAGGACTTAGGTAGGCCTGAGTTGACTAAGTGAAGAAGTATTTTGCAGAAAATCCCTGCCCAGCTTCTGTTTGGGGCTGGAATGTGTTCAGGTGTCTTCATCCCCGACCCTCACCCTGCTGCGTGCCCAGCAGCTCTGCGTTCAGGCATGCCACAAAACACCACGTGGGTTAATTCATCTCCTGTCTAAGCAGGAAGAGCCAAAAAATGAGGCATTCCTTGGCTTGTCTTGAATCTTCCCCCTACATTTCCCCTGCTCTGCCTCTCCACCTCCCTCCTGCGCTGCAAAGCTCCCCAAACTGTGTGGCTGCTGCCCCTCGGGTTCCCAAATCTGATCCTTGGAGCTGAATGGGGACTCCTCCCTGGGTCTGAGGCTTTGTTCCCGCATTTCTGGCTGATAAGGAGCTGGGAAGATGAGGGGGGAGACCTCGCACTAATTGGAGCTTTGCAAAGTTTCAAACCCCTGAAAACAGAGCCGTGCCTGCCCGTGGCAGGGGGCTGGGATGAGATGGCTTTTAAGGTCCCTTCCAACCCAAAGCCTTCTGTGATTCCATGATTCTCGGAGGTGATGGAGAGGTTGGGAATAGGTGGTGTGACCCTACAGGGAGATTTTTGCTGAACATCAAGCATTGTGCAGCGAGCTCCACACTCCTGTGGTGGTGGGGTGAGCACTCTTGGTTTGGATCTTTTGATTCACAGAGAGGGGGAAGGGGAGAGGAGTGGGGTACAAAGCAAAATGAGGGAAAGCAGGATAATGAGTGACACCCTTGTGGTAAAGAGAAATACCTCCAGGGAGAAAGAATGACGGGATTTAGCGGCTGGAAGTCCCCAAGGTCATCCTGGAGGGGGAGAGTGGAGAAATAGTGGCAGTGACTGCAAAACAGGACAACAGGTGCTCTCTGGAAGTTTAGTCCTGGCTTTATATTGCCTGCTAAGCTCGACTGGGATAGGACATCACTCCTGTTCTGTGCCAGCTTAGCTCCTTCTCTGTGCTGAGCTGTTGAATGTCCCCACAGCAGCCCGAGATGCAGCTGAAAGTGGAAGTGCAGGGAATGAGCTCGGTGAGCAAAATGCAACAATAAATGTCCCTTTCAGCCTTGCAGAGCAGCTCTGGCACCCAGCTTCACAGAAAGGGAGAGGGCAAGATCCCGGGAGTCTGTTCAGACTTGTCTGTGCAGAAAGAGCCAGGGATGGTTTGCACAGCAAGAATGAGGAAAGGGTTTGTGGGTGGGAAGAGCATCACAGCACGGGCAGGTTTTAAATGCTTAACTGTGCTCTCCCAGTGTTTGAAAAGACTCTGGAGCAACAATGTGCCGGCAAAGGAGGCATTCTGAAACGTTTTACACTGCCCTGCTGAAGAAAAGCCATTTGTAAAAAATAAAAAAAGCAGGACAGGTTTCTGGGGAACCTTCCTCTTTCTGTCCAGCTGTGCATGAACCAAAGTGCTGAGCAGAAAAAGGAGAGCTCCGTGAAGTGAGGAGTTTGCTTGCTTCTTCCTGAAGGAGCACTGTGGTGTACTTGGAGGATGTGAACAGCCAAGTCCCCTGCTCCTCCCCAGAGCCCAGGGCAGAGGCTGGAGGGCAGGATTTTGGAAGGGTGGGTGCTCACTTGCAGTGTGTTAGCTGTTCACACCCTTGCAGGATGTGCTTTTTCTCCCCTTGGAGGCCTTGGGAATCACTGGGAGCTTCACCATTAATTTCAACAAGCTTTGAGTCATCTTTTGCCTCCTCTCTGCCTTCTTGGTTGTTTTCCTCTTTTTCCACATCAGTTCCGAAGGCTCCTCTGTGTAAATCCACAGCAAAGCCTGGCGCCCTGTCCTGGGAAACAACAGCATTCCTGGACAAATCTCCCTCAGAAACAACCCACCTGAGACTTCTCCAGCTTCAATTCATCTTCCATGCCCAGCAGGGAGCAGCCTGGGAGAGACAGATGGGTTTGGGTTTTCTCTTCCTTACCACTGGGCTGTGAATGGTCGTTGCCTTGGTCCTGCTGTGAGTGATGAAAAACCCATCCCTGGCTTGACCACTGCACCCCTCAGCCCTCCCTGTGCTGCCCCAAGATGTGTCCCTGCTTTCACCTGCTCCTGGTGCCCAAACTGGACTGTTCCCAGTGACCATTCCCAGGGCTGCTCTGTGCTGATGGGTGGCTCCAAGGTGGCAGCTGAAGGCACAGCTTTGGGAGCTGATTTTGACTTGGGGGTGTATTTACGGTTCTCTCGTCTCAGTCCTTCAGTGATAAAACCCAAAAGTGTGCAAGTTTAGCTTTTGAAGCCTGCGTGTCACCACTCCCTAGTGGGTCCTAGCACTGAAGGGCTCTTTTTGGAGCCCAGGGTAGCAGTGTCCAGCCATGTGGCTGTGCCAGAGGCAAAGCACCCTTTTGCAGCTTCTCCCTCCCTCCCTCCCTCCTCTTCTGCTCCTTTTGAACTCCCTAACTCAGCCCCCGAGGAGGATTTTGCTGGTTGACAGTTGTACAGCATAACCTGGTGCACAGCCCAGAGGGAGGAGGATGTTCATGCTACGCAGAGCACCGAGAATTCAGGAGGCACTTTTGTAACCTACTGAACCACATCAGACCTAGGAAAGATCTGAAGATTATGCAGCCCTCCTCAGTGTTTTCTTTCCTCACCCCTGGCTTTTCATTTCCTCGCTGCCAAGCCCGCTAATGGTTTTTTTTTTGCTGCCTGAGAAAACAGCTCAAGTTCTGCCCCCGTATCGGAGTGGCAGCGAAGCATGCGTGAGGATTTGCTCCAGTGGCAAGGCCATATCTGATTGGGAAGAAAGAAAACAGCTGAGGCCCTTCCAACAAGTCATGCTCCCGTTCGCTTTTCACCACTCGCGCCTGCCAGGAGAGACCTTGCACAAGCAGAGCTGGCTCCATGCAGGGGGAAGGCTGGTGCGTGTGTGCGAGCTGGCTTCGGCTGGCTGGGGATGAGCTCCCTGGAAGCTGTGGGAGTGTGCTGGTTAGGTCCCCGGCTGCTGGAATGACCTTGATGGCAAGGTGCTCATGCTCGGGGGTTTGGTATGTAGCGCTGCGTTTTTGGCTTTGTCTGCACTGCACTTCCATGTGCTCTGAGGGGGAGTCTGCTTGGGCTGCTCCACAGCGCTGGTGAGGGAAGGAGGTAATTCCGAGGACATTAGAATGCTAGACAAGCCTGAGACAATTTCATTTTCTTCCCTCTTGGAGTACGTTTCCTTAACTCTACTTCAGCTCAATTTGATTTGCAGCTCCCCTTTGATTTACAGCAATAAAAAGTCGTTTATCAGTGTAAAATCAGTTCGGGAACAGACAGAAGATGTTCTTTTAATTTAAAAATGTATATTGCTCTTATTATTTAAGCTTGTTTGCTCATATTAACTTACTGTAGTAGATGTGCTTTGTGATTTAGAGTGAGCATAAACCAAACAAACCAAAGAATTTTGGCTGAGGCGCTGGGTTGTCAGGGCAGGGAACGTGAGGTGCCTCTGTAAGATGGGAAATAGCAATGCAGGTGTTATGATGTATTTTTTACACATAGAGACACCCATGAATCATTTATTTTGGGATTTTATAGTGGTCACTTCGCTCAGGAAGAGGTGGAGAAGTGGGGGCAGGAGAGAATCCTCCTCTGAAGCCCTTTTTTCTTTCTTCTGCTGGGGATTTCATCAGAGTTTCTTCCCCCAAGTGATTGCTGCCCGCTGCTGCCAGTGATGAGGGAGGGGAGCAGAGGCAGCGTGACAGATTCCTCTCTTCCCGTGGCAGTGTGGCACAGAAGGGAAGTATTTCTGCAGGGAAAGGAAACCAAGAGGAATTTCCCTGGGGAGGAAAAGAGCACTAGAGGAATTCAGGATCACACAGGAAAGAGTGATGTGAGAGAAAAAAAAAAAAATAGGAAGCAAATCAAGACAAAAAAAAATACCCTGCCACCAAAAAAAGCACCAGAAGTTGGCTGGGATCCGTTTCAGGAAGCGGCTGTAAAGCTGAGCAACTTTGTCACAAATCAAGAGAGGACACAGGAGATGATGGGGGAGCTCTGGAAAAGCCTCTTTCACCTGTGGCAGGCTCCAAAATTCCCTGCTCTGCCTCATGTGGGGATCAGCACCAGGCCTGGGGACGGGAGAGGTGGGCAGTGAGAAGCAGCCGTGGCTGTGAGCTGGGGCAGTCCAGTGTGCCAGACTGGTCCAGGGCTGCACCACGGCTTCACTTCTCAGCTTAAAACCTGAAATGGCAAATTTTGCAGCCGTGCCTCTCTCTGTTGGTGCAGCCCAGGGAGGACATTGTGCTTTGACACTTCCTTCCTACGTCCCACCTTCTGGGGGCAGCTCCTCTGCCGTGGCACTTGGGTGTCGTGTCTGTGGTGCCGTCCTGGAGCAGGTCTGGAAATGTGGGAGGCTGCAGTTCCAGGATTCTTTTCATTTGGACAGGGAACAACCTATTCCAGGGCAGAGCAGAGACAGGGGCAGGAGCTCTTACCAGGCCCTTGTGAGGGTTGAACCTTTTCCTTCCCTGGGAGGGTGGGCAGGCCCTGGCCCAGGGTGCCCAGAGCAGCTGTGGCTGCCCCTGGATCCCTGGCAGTGCCCAAGGCCAGGCTGGACACTGGGGCGGGGAGCAGCCTGGGACAGTGGAAGGTGTCCCTGCCATGGCAGGGGGTGGCACTGGGTGGGCTCTAAGGACCCTTCCAACCCCAACCATTCCACGATTCTCTAACTGTTGTTGTTCCCACGGCATCCCACACACATAAGCCGACCCCCGGTGCAGGATCCAGTGTCTCCTGGGCATGGTGAGTGTGGAGAGCTGAGTGTCCACGTGCCTTGGGCCATCCCTGAGCTTGGACAGGGAACTCTGACCTTCAGACACCATGGGAGCCCTGTCCCTGCCCCTCCAGCCCAAGCCCACCAGCTGGAGCAGCAAGGAGGGGAGGTGGAGCCTTGGCTGTCCCCATCCCTGTGGCCTCCAGGGGAGGAGGAGCCGTCAGCCCAGGAGGTAGCTGGGATCTCTGCCCCAGGAGCAGGTGTCCAGGTGGGCTGAGCAAGGGGCTGGGATGAGATCCCAACTATCTCCTGGCACAGCAATTTGTGGCAGGGAAACTCGTCCCGACAGCATGCAAGGGAAGGCTAAGGGGAAGCTTGAGAGGGAGAAGTGTACTGATTCCAGGACAGACTTTTGGGCATGTTTTAAATCCACCTCCTATCCAGGGAGAGGCTTGGTGTGGGGAATGGAGCCTCTTCCCGAGGGAACATGCACTTGCCTGAGAGGTTTCCCATTAGAGGCTGCAGGAATTTACCTCCTCCTGCAGAGATGCTGGGGTTTGGGCTGGCCTGAGGAGCACTTGCATGTGCAGTCCTTCCCAGCCCTACCCCTCCCAGCCCCCACATTTCCTCCCGTTGTTCTTTTTCAGATCACTTGAAGGTTTTTTCCTGTTTATTATCCGGACGTGCTGCGCGCTGTGTGTTGGTTTGACTGTCACATAAGGAATCTCCTACTGGGATCATGGATGCACTCCTTTCTTTTATAAATATATAAATCTGCGGCAGTGGTTCTTAGCTACGGAAGAGAAATGCTGATGATTAAACCCAAACTGGAATGAGCTACAGTTGTTAATGGGGGCTGAGTGTAATCACCCTTTCCCAGAAAACCTGCAACAGTGTGATGAGTACAGTAAAAAAACAAAAATTCTCCTTAATTGACATAACAGGAAAGGTACTTCAGTGAGCAATCATGCTGATGTCCTGGGCTGGCACATGTGTGTGCCACAAATATATCTTGTACTTCCTGCAAAATTCTTTTAAGTAGCTATAAGGAAGACATTATTTTTTTTTCTTTTCGGGTTTTCTTTTTTCCAGCAGTTGGCGAAAACTAATCACTGACTTGGAGGCTCTTTTTGAGGAAAACAATGGGACAAAACAATGCCTTTTTGCGAGACCTGCCAAAGCACAAAGGATGCATGGGATGTTTTTTTTCTTTGTTGCTTCTGTCAGCAGGAAGTTTTGTTGTTGGGAACGACTATAACATGCACTGTCCTTGCTCTACGTAATCGCTGTCTGGTCCTGCGAGCCGGGTCCCGTTCCCTGCCTCGTCCAGCTGGCACGGGCAGGGCTCTGCCCGGCCCTGGGTGCCCGCGCTCTCCCTCTCCATCCGGACCGATGCCCAGTAAACAAATCCAGGAGTCGGGTGCTCCAATGGTTGCTGGGGTCGCGCAGGTCAGGGCCCACGTTTAGAATGCTGACTTTGTGAATTACTTCCTTTTTTAATTTTTTTTTTTTCCCTCAGACAGCTTAAAATGTGGGAGTGCTGTCCAGTGCAAACAGCTTCAGTGTTGCACTCAGGTGTAAATGTTCCAAACCTCGCCTTTGATGCGCTCAGGTCTGCTTTGTTTCCCTCTAGGTT
This sequence comes from Platysteira castanea, assembly GCA_013397175.1. Lineage (NCBI taxonomy): Eukaryota > Metazoa > Chordata > Aves > Passeriformes > Platysteira > Platysteira castanea. Next base: position 456,868 of record VYXC01024357.1, read on the forward strand.
AGTTGTAGGTCCGTAACAAAGAGCCAGATCCGACTGAGTAAATCACTTGTGGAAGTTAATTGTTCCCAGTGAAAGCTGGTCTGGCTCATTCTGCCTCCGTCGCAGGAAGGGACAGAGGTGGTGAGCTGGATCTGCGTTCTGAACCCAGCGACTTTAATTCTGATCAGATGTCTCTCTTCAGGGCATTAAAGAAAACCTGCTCACTAATCAAAAAGAGCCTCTTCTCTAGAGAAACGTAAGGAAAAAAAATATTTACTGCCTTTTACAAAAATAAAGTACTGTTATAAAATTTCAGCTTTGACAAATTTCTTTTGCAGGCTATCATAAAAGAAACCTACTTCTCCATACTTGGCAGGCACCAGAATCAAAGAATGATTTTTTTTTTTCCCCCCTGGAAAAAAAAAAAGAATATCAAATTGTTTGTAATGTCAGATACTGTACGGTGGTAACTTTATATTCCAGCTGTTTTTATTCACTGCTGCTGTGTTTAGGTTATGTTTGTGCTTCTCTCCATCAACATTTTCAAATGCTTCTCAGAGTCAGCTCTGGCTTCATTAAGTAACAGCCTTCTCTTCTCTCCCCAGGACTGAAGCAGTGAGGATGGAACCCACAAAGATCAACATGTCCCGCGTGCCCCTGGTCAGCGGAGGCCTCGACACCGCCGTGCTCAGGGCGCACAAACCCCGCGTGATGTCCAAGAGCGGCCACAGCAACGTGAGGATTGACAAAGTCGACGGCATTTACCTGCTCTACCTGCAGGATCTGTGGACTACAGTCATAGACATGAAGTGGAGGTACAAACTCACCCTCTTTGCTGCTACTTTTGTCATGACCTGGTTCCTCTTTGGGGTGATCTACTACGCCATCGCTTTCCTTCACGGGGACTTGGAAATGAACAAGTTCTCCCCGAAGCGGGAGCCGTGCGTGAAGAACGTGGACTCGCTGACTGGGGCGTTCCTCTTCTCCCTGGAGTCCCAGACAACCATTGGCTATGGATTCCGTTTCATCACCGAGGAGTGTCCCCACGCCATCTTCTTGCTTGTGGCCCAGCTGGTCATCACCACCCTGATCGAGATCTTCATCACAGGTACCTTCCTGGCCAAGATTGCGAGGCCGAAGAAGCGGGCAGAGACAATTAAATTCAGCCACTGCGCCGTCATCACCAAACACAACGGGGAGCTTTGCCTGGTGATCAGAGTGGCAAACATGAGGAAGAGCCTCCTGATACAGTGCCAGCTCTCCGGGAAGCTTCTTCAGACCTACGAAACCAAAGAAGGGGAAAGGATTCTGCTGAACCAAGCCAGTGTCAAATTCAATGTTGACTCCTCTTCAGAGAGTCCATTTCTCATTTTGCCTTTAACCTTCTACCACATCTTGGACGAAAGCAGCCCACTGAGAGACCTCACACCTCAAAACCTCAAGGAGAAGGACTTTGAGCTCGTGGTGCTCCTGAATGCCACAGTGGAGTCCACCAGCGCTGTCTGCCAGAGCAGGACTTCCTACATCCCCGAGGAGATCCACTGGGGCTACGAGTTCGTGCCTGTGGTTTCCCTGTCTCCAAATGGAAAGTACGTGGCGGATTTCAGCCAGTTTGAGAAGATCAGGAGAAGCACAGATTCTACTTTTTACAGTATGGACTCTGAAAAGCAGAAGCTGGAGGAGAAATACAGGCAGGAGGACCAAAGAGAGAGGGAATTGAGAACGATGTTGTTACAGCAGAGTAATGTTTGATTGGATGGACAGACTATTCGGAATAATCCTTTTTCTGCAAACTGAAAAACCCGTACTTTCTGTGCTGTATGTCTGCTGTGAAAGCAGAAGTGAAGTCCTTTCCAGGATTATTTCCTTTTCAGCAAATAGCTTTGGTGTACAGTAAATCTCCCCCCTTTGGCTGAGTTGTTAATCAAGTATTTTGTAATTAGGCAGGATTTCTTTGTTCCCAATCATGACTTAGCAAAACTGGGTTTGTATTAAACCCCTGCCTTATGCCACCACCGAAAGCGGACACGCCGCTTTCCGTTTGGAAAGTGAAACTGGATGCACTGTGCTGATTCCCTCAAATATTTATTGGACGTGGTTTTACTGTGAACATGCAGGGGCAGCACGCAGCACTGCTAGAAGGAAACGTGCTCCTTTGAAATACGTGTATTTAAAATGTATATTCTCGTACCAGGGATCGCCTGCGTGGGGATTCCTGGCACTGAAAGTAAGTTGATTGGAGAGACAGATGGTTGGATGTGGGAAGAGCTTCAGGGAGGGGTTAAACTCCTTCTTACATCTCGAAGGAGGGTGACAGAGCAGGGCTGGGTGGTGGGGAAGAGAACTCGCTCTCAGTCTCTGCTGCTCAGAGCTCGTTTTGTGATTGTTTTATGATCACTCACTTTTTTTAACCTTGCTAATGCCTGATTTATATCCGATAGCAAAAGGGGGAGATGAGGGCAAGACACACGGGATCACATCAGTGATCAGCTGAGGTTATAGCTGGCTTTGAGACACCTGTTTTTTATCCAGTGTAAATAGTTTGTAACAGCAGCATAACAATACAGTTCTACAGATTGCTTGCTTTGCTCCGGACCGTATTTAATTCTGGTTAGAAAGAAAGCTGTGTAATGTCTGTAGACAATATTTACTTTTTCTGGCAGCCGTAAAGGACAAGCATTCCTTTCATCCATTTCGATTTTGGTCTACTACAACCATTCCATTAATAAAGGAATTGAATTTGAGCAGTTCCTGGTCTCTTTGTGGCACGGGGAGAGGGTGCAGTACCCCGGAGATGCTGAAAGAGCCAGGTGCTTGGAGCAGGCATTTTCCTCTGGCACAGAACCCTGGGAATTCTGCAGGTCCCTGCAGTGGCCAGGTTGCAGGTAGCAAACCAGGCAGCAGCGGTGTCCACGTAGCATCTCTGTTACAGAGGCTTTTAAAATGGGAATTTGAAATTATTTCTGACTCATATCACTTTGGCAGCTCTCTGAGTTCTGGAGTTTCTGCTCCTCCAAAGCTTTGGCAAGGAAAACCTGTTTGAAATGGGTCTGGCCTGAGAGCCAGCAAGGCTGGCACTGATGAGAGGATGGGGGGGGTGGGTTGGAACCAGATGATCTTTAATGTCCTTTTCAGCATCAAGCATTCTGTGATTCTGTGACTTTTGGCATCACTGCACTTATTTTTTTTTACCAGCACTGTGCTGAGCTTCCCGGCACCGTGTGGCCTGCTGGAATGCACTGCTGCAGTCTGCCACACGATATTCTATAAAGTAAATAAATCCAGTCTGCAGCCTAAAGAGGCACACAGCAAGTTGAGCACAGAGGTGGCACCAGGAACGGATGTCAGGGAGAAAGGAGCACACACTGCAGGGGCCTGGGGGGTGTCTGTGACTGGGGCAGGGTGGTGGTGGTGGTGAGGAGGGGCATGGGAGGCTTAAAACTGCTCATTTATGTAAATTTTTAGCTCTCCTGTGGGGAAAATCAGACATAGACTCATAGAATCATGGAATGGTTTGGATTGGAAGTGATCACCTTGTTCCCTGCCATGGCAGGGACACCTTCCACTGTCCCAGGCTGCTCCAAGCCCCAGTGTCCAGCCTGGCCTTGGGCACTGCCAGGGATCCAGGGGCAGCCACAGCTGCTCTGGGCACCCTGGGCAACATCCCCGTACTTGTTTGAAAAGATAAACTTTACCTAATCCTCAAAGTTTCTCTACCCACTGTGAGTGAACAAGTTCTCCCAAACCACTGTAGGCAGGGTCTGCCTGGCGTTTGTGGAAAGAATTTCCAGGTGGTTTTGTGCTGTGTGGTAACACAGGTTTTCATTTGCAACCCCACACAGAGGATGCAAATGTTTAAATTATGGATTGCTGATTTTAACTTTTCCATCACTTCTCCTGATTCCTTGTTTCATCTCACACATAAATTGTGTGTGCTCCAAGAATTTTTACAGTTGCCTCATAGACCTGAGGTTTGTGTCCTGCAACTCAGAGGTGCTTTGGGATGCTGAGGTGAAAGTGCACACGTTTCTTAACTCTTCATCTGCCAAGCCCCAATATCCATGTTTTGATAATCAAACAAACACTCCTGTTATTTTTTTATCCAGATAAGGACTCAGATAATTCCTAAAATAATTGTCACAGCTGTGTTTTGACTAGAAAACAGCTTCACCAGCAGCAAGTGAGCTGGTTCTTCTCCAGAAACATCTGATCCCTTTGTACACCATTCCCAAAGTTCAGTCGCTGTGTTCTCTCGGCCAGTCCAGTCATTAGATTATCCTGGAAAAAAAAAAAAAAAGCATCTTAAAGCTTCTTAAAGCGTCTTAAAGCAAAAGCTTTGAAAAGAAAGGGGGGAAAAAAATACAGAAATGTTTTTCTCTGACCTTTTTGTAATACAAGGAGGGGAGGAGAGGAG
>VYXC01024357.1:461296-487805 GCA_013397175.1 Platysteira castanea
AGAGAAGAGAAGAGAAGAGAAGAGAAAAGAGGAGCTCTTTCTCTACAAAAAGAAAGGATAAAGTTTTTTCTCTACAACTCCCTGACAGGAGGGTGCAGTGAGGGGGGTTTGGACTCTTCTGACATGTGCCAGTTGAAAGGATGAGAGGAAATGGCCTTAAACTGCTCCAGAAGATTGGATATTGAGAAAAATATCAGCAAAAGAGTGGTCAGGCTTTGGAATAATTTGCCCAGGGAGGTTTGGAGTCCCTGTGTGTGGGAGTGCTCAGGAGGAGTCTGGATGTGGCCCTTGGGGACAGGGTTTGGGGTGATGCTGGTGCTGCTGGGTGATGCTGGGACTGGATGATTTAAAGGTCTCTTCCAATGCTGATAATTCTGTGAAAACACTGGAACTCTTTTGCCAAATCAAGACAAATCTTGGTTAGGCAGTGAGAGACTGCACAGTAGTGTTCTATACGTAGATTACAATAATATTTATTCACTTCAGCCTTGCTCTGGAAGGAGCTGAAGTTTTCCCACCTGCTGTTGTGCAGGAGTGACCCCCAGGGCTCTCTGCAAGCCTATTAGCGTTCACTTGTTAGTGATCGCTGAGGTGTTTTTTATGGCTGTTTCTTGATGTTAAAAAGTCTTGAGCCCGAGCCAAGAAACTGGACACTCCTGCGATTCGTGTTCAGGTTGTTTATTGTTTCTTATCTCTCAGAGTCTGGAGCAAGGACAGCAGGACCTGCTCCTCCAAAATTTACAGCAGGAATCGCACCTGAGAAGGCCGTCTTCACCTTTTTATCTCTTTCAGGAAAACCAACCAAGTTCTACAACGTGTAATTATTTATAAATCTTTTCCAATTAACTTCTACTTTTTCTTAACATGACAGTGCTACCTTCACCAATGACCATCATCTTCGTCACAGCAGAAGATGGAGGGGAGAGAAGAAAGAGGAAGGAGAAGAGGCACCGCCCTTTGCCCTCCATCTTAACTTTCTTCTCTCATACCTCCATAAATCTAAAACTACAATCACCCAGTGATAAGCTAATTACACACTCTCTTTCTATTTTGTATTTCATCTCTCAAGGTGGGCAGCGTTCTCCGATGACACGGCTCAAGCACAGAGTTCTGTGCTTTTGTCTCGAGTTCCAAAACTGTCTGGCATGGCTCCAGACCCCCCTGTACGGTCTGAGGAGTATTCTGGGCTGCCACACAAGCCCAGCAGGGCAGCAGTGGAGCAGGAAGATCAGCAGCAGTGGGAAAGTGTCAGGACACGTGGATCTGACAGGAACCAGCAGCAAACCACCACCTCTCACTGCTTGTGGCCAACACAGCTCTGGGGATTTACCTCGGCTGAGGAGGAGCAGGATGGGGAGACAAAAAGCAAAAAGTAGGTGAGCAAAGCTGCCTCGCCCACTGTTGAATCTGAATTTAAAAATTCAAGGTCTAAAGAAAGCAGAGGAATCCCTGTTCCCTGTGTGTACAAGAGCATGAATGTGTCTAAAAAGTAAATCTTCCATTCCAGCCACTCTTTAAAAGTCAGACTTTTAAAAAATCCAGTCATTCACTTTTTAAAAATATACTGAGGAATATGACATACTTATGTTTCTTTTATTTATGAGTTATCAGTGGGCAGAACATTTTTAGAGTAGCTTTGTTTTTTGACTTTACAGCCCATAAATGAGTGGGAACTTATTTCACCTCATGGACTGTCTCTAAACTATTTGCTTTGGCTTTGGCTTCAATAATTCATTGTTCTCTCTTTTTTTTTTTTCTCTTTTTAAAAATTTATTTATTTTTTCTGTGTAGGTAGGTGATTGAATGAACGTAGTTTCACTTCTGTTGCTTCCTTGCAGAAGCTGACTCTGCCAGAGTCAAATCCACCATCCCTCACTCATGTTTCACTTCATCTTCCAAAGGGATGGCAATGTCTGTGGAAAGCCAAGGATTTGACAGGGGAACAGAGTGGTCTCCAGTGAAATGTGGTTCTCTAATTTTCTGACTAGAATTGGGAGGGAAAATAGCCATCAGGTGTAAAATACACCAGGTAAGGAGATGGGAAAACAGAGGGAAAAAAAACCCCAAACACACTTAAACACATCCATGTGACTGAACATTTGCTACTTCCAGAGGATGCCAGGTTGAAAAAAAAAAACCAAACCAAAAACCAACTCTCAGATTTGCTGAGATGGCTCAAAGCTCTGGGAAAAGGAATGCAAGTCCTGTATTTGAGCAAAGGTTCCTGATGCCTTGTGAGTGTGTTTGCTCAGTGTCAGCCTGATGACAGCCCGAGCTCGTAAGGGAACAGGTGAGACTGTGGTGACTCTGACAAATCCATCACGGAGAGAAGTTTCAAAAAGCTCAGTGTGTGATCCAGCTCTTGCTTATCCATGGTTGTCTCACTTCTTGGCTGTGTTCTGGTTGCCCTCCTGTCACTGGGATCATGTGAATCAAGGAATCTTCCCCTGCCTTGCCTGCCCAGCCTGCAGCAGAAGCTCTCTGCAAATGTGAGATTACCAGAACAGAGCCCTTTCAGTGCCAGAGGTGCTGTCTGAACATCCCGTGCCTCTGGGGCCTGACAGGAGCACTCCCAGGATGTCACAGATTCCCATTCAGGGCTGCTCTGTCCTGTGTCAGCACACGGCACACAGGGAAGGGACTTCCACCAGCAGCACGACTGGCACGTGTGTTGTCCTGTTTTTTGCTAAGCCTTCTGTTTTAGCCTTGGAGTCAGAGAATTTTCACACAGTTTCATGTAAATAATGGCCGATGTTTATTTAACCATCTTTTCTGTTTTTCATTCCTTTTGTGATAAGAGAAAGTTTGATGAGCATCCTTTTTCTCCAGTGGGATTGAGGAGGAAGTGACATGTCCTCCAATCCCTGGTGGAGTTGAGAACCCTATAAAGTATGATAAATGTAAGTAAAGTCTCTCTTTTCCCTCCTTTCTGCAGAACCTAGCAAGTGTGAGAGTGTCCTTTATTGTGCTTTCACTGGCACAGCACGTGCTCTTTGCATCCTCCCAGCAATAAATTCCTCAGTGCTGGCTGTGCCCCTCACCAGATCTCTAAAAAATTCATCCCCTCTTAGCCACCCCCTGAATACATTTATCCACACAAACCATGACATGGTGACTTGTGCCGGTGAAAGCACAGTAAAGGAAACTCTCACACCTGCTAGGTTCAGCAGAAAGGAGGGAAAATAGAGAGTTTATTTACATTTTTGATACTTTATAGGATTTTCAATTCTACAAGAGATTGGAGGACATGTCACTTCCTCTTCAATCCCACTGGAGAAAAAGGATGCTCATCGAACTTTCTCTTATCACAAAAGGAATGAAAAACAGAAAAGACAGTTAAATAAACATCGGCCATTATTTACATGAAACTGTGTGAAAATTCTTTGACTCCAAGGTTATAACAGAAGGCTTAGCAAAAAACAGGACAACAGTGACTGACACTAATTTTATTGGGACGAGGAAAGTGTTCAAGGAAATATGACTACACAAGACATCTTGCCATCAATCATTCCCTGTGGGCAAAACCCACCCCTGCTCTGCCTGTCTGCTCTGCTCCACCCAAAATCTGCATCCTCGGGAGCAGCAGCACAGCGGAGCAGTTCCTGGCCCTGCCAAAGCTCCAGCTGGAATTCCGGTGTGTGACAGGCCCTGAGGGAACCAAAAGCAGCTCGTGGAGGGTTGCTGGTGCTGGGACCCTGCACTGGGGAAATGCTCTGCTGATTTTCATGCAGAAAAGGTGTCCAGTGGGTGCAGAACCTTCCCTTGGCCACCCTCCGTGGGTATCTACTCTCTTTTGGGAACACACCAACCTCAGACTAAAATGTAGGGTTTCTATACATTAAAAAGGACTTAACAGAGGTCAGATGGCTCCAGGACTCATTACTGGCTTTTGCAGCACAAATTGTTCACTCCTGTAGACCAGTTTCAATGTTTTTTCCCTTCCCCTGCCCATATTAAGCATCTAATTATCCAGTGTTGGTTGGGATCATAATTTATTTATCTTTCCTTTGCTGCAGAGATGTACACTTGAACCATGAGCCGAGTATGATTTCACTTAACAACTGCGGTTAAGCAACAATCTTCAAGTTAGGTAATTGTTATTCATTCTTTACGGGATGAAATGGGTAAAATGGCCTGAGAAATGTACCCTTCGCTGTGCTCCAAAATAAGAAATACCTCAAAATAAATATCAAAGTCCAAAATCTGGGATGAATTAGGTGATTCATGCTAAATGACCGATCTCGCCAGTTATCGAAAAAAAACCCCAGATGGTTATTTCCAGAAAAAAATAATATCCTGAATGCTACCCTGATGGCAGACAAGGCTCAGGAAGAACACTGCACGTTGAAACAGCCCAGGAAAGGTGCTTGCTGTGAGTCAGGAGAGGTTTCCATTGGAAAGCTGCAGACAAACAGCTGCTTTCCTGTGGGGAGCACAGGTTTTAGGGAATGTTGGCTTCCCAAGGTGCGTCCAGCTGATATTTGTGTGATAGAACCACTCCAGCTTCAGTGCAGGTGTCTGGGGAAGGTCAGAGTGGAGGTCGTGTAATTCCCAACGAGATTCCCAATTTCTTCTTCCCTCCCTCTCCCCTCTGCTCTCTTCCATGGATTCAGAGCTGTTCTGTACCCCGAGTGCCCTGAAATAGCAGTGAACAACAAATGAGAGCCCCCCGAGCTCTGCATGAGCACGAAGCATCTCTGAAATGGCAAATTTGAGTGTGTAATGTGACAGTTTGTGGCTGAAAAAATAAGGGAAACGCTTTCCCAATCACAGACAAGGAAGAGAGGGAGAAATAAATACCTTCCCCAAGCGTGGAGCACTTCAGAACTGAGACCTGCATTCCACTCCAAATAAACTGCACCTAAGCAGAAGGAGAATTGTGTTTTCTTTCTAGAAAATTGCCCTAAACCCATTTTTTTTTACTTATTCCTGTGTGAATATGACAGCCGATCCTTTTTCCTTCAACCAAAGTGCTTGAAAGCCAGAACAGACACTCCACGTTTTGAAACCCAGAAATGGTGGAGCCCTCTGATACATTGGAAAAAAGTTTACTCAGCTGTGAAATGGCCATTAAAGAAACACTGATTGCTTTACCCAGACAATTTTATTTACACAAACCTCACAAACCCCGGGTCAATCTTTCCTTCTGAGAGGAAATAACCAGGCTGAGTTTATTCCCTGATAGGCTTCTTCCATTCCCCACTTCTGCAGCAAAATGAGAGCTCGAGTTCACGTGGAGTTATTCCAGCACAACCATTTAACAACTTTAACTGACTCAGTCCACAGTGGCAGTGCTTGAGGATGCTGGGGGCCTGGAATCTGGGTGCCTTCCCCTGCCTCAGCTTCACTGAGCAATTCCAGCAGGAATAAAAAAGGAATCATCGCCGTGCCACGTGGCTCGCCCCGTTTTACCCCTCTCACACTCGAAATTTACGGCTCCTCTTGCTCCAGATGCGTTCATCTGCATGTGCAGACAAGCCCCAGACTGCGGGGAATGGCTCCAGCTTCCCCCGTGGAAGTGGTCCTTCCCAGGGATTCTTTCTGGGTGTTAATGTCACTGAAATCCAGAGGCCAAGTTCTTGGCTCCACGGTTCCCCTTCTCTGCAGCATCCTGGCGTTGCAGAGAGGCCGTAAAACTGATCCAAAAAGCCAGCTGAACCTTTTCTCTGGCACAGAGGGAAGGATCATCAAGACCAGGCTGTTTCCACTGGAAAAATGAGCTTCATTTTGTTCAAGAGACGAATGAGCTGCAATGAAATTTTACAACCCCCATAATAAGCCCATTATCAAGATTGTGACAAAAAGAAAAAAAAACCTTAAAAAGCTTTAAACTTCCAGTAGTTTCACGCTAACCCAGAAGAATTTCAGCCAGCTCCAATTCTGTTTGGTGGTGATCAGTTGGTGTCAGATACAGGTTTGTTTAAACATTATATTTTACAGCCCCAAATTTGGCTTTTTTTAGCTGGAATTTGAACTTAGACTTCACTGCTAATCCATGGTCAGTGGCTGAACTGGTATTTCACAAGTTTGTCTGCGGACTTTCATATTCTGAAAGTGTCTATTTTTAAACCTGCAATGTGACACCACCATCCCATTTCCAAAGAGTTGTCTAATACCTGAATACAGCTGCTAAAAAACAGCGACTCTGCCTGCTTTTGCTTTTGCTGCTCTTTGGAACGGGAGGGTTTTAGTGCTTCATTAAGGCAGTCAAGGTGATTTACTGCCACTGCTCTTCATAGCTGGGAAGCTGTGGCACAGAAGAGCAAAACGTGAAGGGTAACCCAGCAGATCAAAGCTGGACGTGTCCATGCCAGGTGTCCAAGCTGAGTTTTTGTTCAGCGAGGTCACAGTTAGGTCAAATAAGGCATTTTTAATGCATTTCATGCTGCCTGGGAGGAGGTTTGTGTGAGATTTTTTTATCTCTTCTAGAGCCTTAAAGCCCATCCAGTGCCACCCCTGCCATGGCAGGGACACCTCCCACTGTCCCAGGCTGCTCCAAGCCCCAGTGTCCAGCCTGGCCTTGGGCACTGCCAGGGATCCAGGGGCAGCCACAGCTGCTCTGGGCACCCTGGGCCAGGGCCTGCCCACCAGTTTGTTGGACTCTCTTTGCATTTTTTTAGTTAAGTGATGACTGGAGCCCCTGCATTGCTCCGATGGATCCTCTCTAGGGCTGGACAGTGTTTGAAGATGGAGTATTTGAGGATATGTCCAATTTGAGAAGAGCAAGATCAGCAGCTTCCTGCTACCAACCAGCCATTAAAATGTGTGATCTTGTCCTCCACCATCCTTCTCCTACCCAGCTCGTGCCAGGGAGCTTTCTTGGGAATATCTTGTTCACAGTTAGGCTTAGGGAACAGACAGCTGGTGCAGGGCAAGAATATGTTCGGTTATAACCATATCTTTTCTTATGAGGCTTCACCTAAAATAGTTTCAATTTTCAGGCAGCTACTGAGTGATTTGAGGGGGTGATGGAACAACATTCTCAAAGGATTTAAGCTACAAACAAACCGAGGGGCTGGCACAGAGTGGAAATGTTCTAAATGTGAGGAGACCAGCTCCAAATGCGGGTTTGGGTTACAGAAATAGAGTGTTTGCTGCTAGGGGTGCATTTCCAGCCCCACTGCTGGGTCCCCACGTGTCACCACACTGCGTGTGTGTGCACATGGTGATCCCCACTCTAAATCAACTGCTGGCAACGCACAAAGTACCCCAGATCCAAAGTTCCTTTAAGTCAAGGGCCCTTTCCATCGACTTGAAGGGACTCTGGATCCATGCTGGAGTGCTGGCGAGCCAAGCTCACTGCTGGAACAAACGGTGGCAACTCCGTGGAAGCCAGCGTAGCTCCATTTGCCTGTGCCAGCAGTGAATCTGGCCTGTAAACCTTATTCTGCAGCGACCAGAGACTGCATAATTCATTCAGTGGCTCATGAGTAATTAAATTTTCATGGCCATCAGTGTATCAGCCATGTTGTGGACCCAGTTATGTTCTGACTGTGTGAAATAGCTCTTGCCCACGATCATTTATTTAAATGCTGCCTCTTTCTTGCTGTTGTTGTTGAAGCTGTGATGGTTTGCTCCCTCTCCTTATCGAAAATGCCATTTAATCTTTGAAGCCTTCCTGTTCACACAGTGGCCAGGTAATAAAATTGAATGTTTGATTATGAGTCTGGTTTTCATTTATCCGGAGTGTCGGTGGAGGAGAAATGGAATCACGTGACTTGTAAAAGAGAGGGGTGGAAATAACTCTGGACATTACTGGTTCTAGTAAATGTAGCAGCAATTCTGAGCTCATTTTCAGTCCAGGCATTTGAATTCAGAGGGGACCTTCAAAGCACTGCATTTTGCTTTCCCTTTACCAGAAGGTCTCGGTGATAGATGCAAGAAAGTCGTGGAGACTAATGGCAACATTTATGATCATAAGACCACACAGACAAAAAAAATAAATGGGAGAGCATTATGGAGGAGGGCCTGGCATTTCTTTCCCCTTTCTGTTGTTTTATTTAAGTCCAAAGGCTGATTGCTTGTTTTATTGGGATTTTTCATATTAGCATCCCGACAAATGACCATCATCTGTGGACTGTGGCGGATGAAATGCTCCACAGACTTCCATCTCTTTCTGGCCAGCTGAACGAACAGCCTTAATCCAGATAACAGATGTCAAGTGGAGTATAGCTTTTTATGAACACATAAAATATATATGAAAATAATTTACTTTACATTTTGGCAAGAGCAGGCAGTGAATGTAATCAGGGCCCCAAAAGCACTTGCAAACGCTATGGTAATGTGTGTCTGGGCTGGAGGAATTCTGTGGAAGCAAAGGAACATTGCACCATTTCATTATTGTTTTTTATAAACACCACCAGTGCCCAACAAGGAGGAAAAACCCTGTTAAGAACACTTACTGAACTCCCTTTCTTCTGTAAACAAGTTCTTTTAAAATTCTGTAAATAAAGAAATCTTTTCCAAAAGTTCTAACATGATTTTGAAAGCAGAGCACTTCTAATTTTGTGTTAGGGTTGAATACCTAGAAATACAAATTTTTTTTGAGATTTCTTTCCCGTCAGGCAACAGTCACGCCAAAAATTGTTAATGTGGCACTTGGCAGATGTGAGGGACCTGTGGTGGAGGAAGGAACAAGTCAGTGATGGGTGGAAATCTCTGAAAACCCCAACAAAAAGGTGGCCTGATTTCTTTTTCCTAAGCACCATCATCAGCAAGCTGATAATTTACCAGCTGTACCAGGAGCCCTGCAAGAGTGATTAGGTTTAATTAATACAGAGTGCTTTATCAGACAGAAGGGATTCAGCCTTGCAATTCTTCATTCATGTCTTCACGGAGGGGAAGGCACCAGCTCCAGCATCATTTCCTCTTCTTCCCGTTGTTTGCGCAGTGGGGCTCTGAGGGTGTCCTGGGCACTGCACTGCCTGGAACTGAGCTTGCTGGAACACCAGGGTGATAAATCCTTCCCTCTCCAAAATGAAAAAGCCTTCAGGCTGTTGAGAGCCTTCACAGTTGCATTTGTGGTATTGTCAGGGTATCCCAGAGAGGTTTTAGACGGGGGAGATTCACAGTTCCAGATAAAATCTGTCTCACTTCTCACCTCTGTGCTGAGATGTGCTGTCAACATTCCTGCCACCCATGAGGTGGAGACCTACACGGACAACCTCAGATAGGTTTGGTGGGAAGGTCACTCCTTCAGGAGCACAAAGCATGGGGACAAATGTGTGGGGATGGCTTGGACGTGGTTCTGGGTGTAATTTAAATCATGCTAGTCAAGGTGGAAGTCTCCCTGATTATAATCTGGGAAAGGAGTACTGAAATAATTTTCATATCCTAGAATTCTTGAGGTTGGAAGGAACCTTGATGACAATCCTGTTCCTACCCTGCCATGGGTAGGGACAGCTTCCAACAGACCAGGTCGCTCAGAGCCCCATCCAAGCTGGCCTTGGACACCTCCAGGGAGTGTCCACCAGCACGGTTCTGCTGGCTGGTGTCCCATGGGTGATTTCAGCCCTACAGGCACATTTTGGGATGCGTGACCTGGGGATGAGGTGCACGTGTACCTCATCACAGTCCACAGCTTCCTCCTGAGGGGAAGAGGAGGGGCAGGCACGGATCTCTGGGTGACAGGGACAGCAGCCAGGGAGCTGGGCCAGGGCAGGCTCAGGCTGGAGAGCAGGGAAAAGTTCTTCCCCCAGAGCTGCTGGGCACTGCCCAGGCTCCCCAGGCAATGGGCACGGCCCCGAGGCTGCCAGAGCTCCAGGAGCGTTTGGGCAGCGCTGCCAGGGATGCCCAGGGTGGGGTTGTTGGGGGTCTGGGCAGGGCCTGGAGCTGGATTTGGATGATCCCTGTGGATCCCTTCCAGCTCAGGACATTCTGTGATTCAGTGAAGGCTCTTGCTACTGACTCCCCCATTTCATAACCCCACGATAGCACCCAACACCTCTTCAACCACAATCAGTTCTCCACCAGTTTGATTATTTTGCTCCAAGGGCAAGCCTCCCATCGCCCTGGCTTTGGCACCAGCTGTGGCCAGTTTTTGGGCTGAATGCAGCCCTCACAAGCCTTTGTTACAGCAGTGTGGTGAGACCAGGGAAGGCTCCGCTCGAGAAAAGCCCCCCGAGCACAGAGCGGCTTTGGGAAATATTTTTCATGCCTGTGACAAGTCAGTTGGAATGTCCAATCTGCAGCTTCCCCACAGCTGCAGAGACCCCTCTGAAATGGTCTTGAGGTATTTATAACGTGTCTGTCACCAGGGCAGCCAAGCAGCACACGGAAAGGCAGCACCCAGGTTTGCAGCTGATGCAGCTCGTCACCCCTTGGTCTCTCTCGCAGGTTCCGCACCCTGGAATTCTTCCCTCCAACAAAGAGCTTGTTACAAACGTTTGCCCCTCCAGAAGTTCCCCTGTGGGAGCAGTGGGCGAGCCTGGTGTCTGCCTCCCTGCAGAGCAGCATCTCCTCCACAGGGAAAAGGATTTTAAAGCTGTGATTTTTCTGTTCAAGAGTGGGGACGCCACAGTGAGCAGGCACATTTAGCACAAAGGTGTTTCTATCAGCTCTCCAGACTCTTTCCAAATTAACTTTCAGCGTCTGAATCCACTGATCATGCCAGGTGAACACTTTCAAAGGATCCCAGGCCAGTGCAGAGCATTGCCCTTGGTCCTACAAAGCCATGAACTGCTTTCCCCTCTAATCTCCTTCCTGACCAGTTCCGAAGGTACTTCAGCCTGAACTGACTCTCCAACAGCCTGATCAGCCATTTCCTTTCCATTTTGTCTGCAGTTTTCATCCCTTCCTTGTGTTCTGCCCAATATTTACTTGGAGGAGAGTAATCTTATCTGAAAGATGGAGTTTCTGCTCTTCAGAGTAAATATGCAGCTTGGACTGCTGGTAAAGCACCTGTAAAGGAGCTGATAAAGGAGAATCACTCCCAAGCAGTTCTGGTCTGATCCAGATCTGAAGCCAAGGTAAAGACCTGGGACTCCAGAAAGCAGCCAAGGAATTTGAACATTCGTGCTGTTTAATTGGAATATATGTCTGGGCAAGGTCACCCAGGGCTTCCCAAACTGACCCCACCACTGGGTTTTGTGTGTGCTTGCACGTCTGAAGCTCAACAGTTTTGCAAAATGCGTTCAGAAAAAAACCACTCCAAGGGGCATTCAGGCTACAAAGAGCTGAGAATTCGTGGGGCAGGAGGAATTCCTGGTCACTCAGCCCACCTGGCAGGGCTCAGCTGCTGAGCTCCAGGGGCTGGGTGAAGCCTTTGGTGAGAGCTCTGAGCAGGGCTGAGTGTTCACACACCAGGGGTACTTTGCTCTGCTTAAAATGTTCCCAGGGCAAATCCTCCCAGAGGCAGACAATCCAAAGGATGGCAACACCAGACAGCAACTGCTGACATTGCCTTTTCTTTTTCCTCCCTAAGCTTTCAAACATGGAGAAAACAGACCTTCAGGGGGTCTCAGCAGCAGCCCCTCTGCTGCTCCCTGCTAGCTCTGCCTCCTTTGCTGAACCCTGCCCTCGCGGACACAGATTCCACCCCTGATTTCCCATGTTTTCCCTAGAGAGCAGCCTCGTGGGCTTCCAAGGTATTACCCACAAAGCAAACAACTGCTTCCCCTCCCCTGGCCCTGCACGGCCCCCGTGCCGTGCTTGCTTTGCCCACACTGCTGCTCCACAGAGACTTTCGCAGACCATGGAAAATTCCAAAATTCGCCTTTGGAATTCCTGCGTGCTCGGAGCCGGGGAAGGGGCTGGGTCCGCATCCAGATTAAGTTTAGATTTGGTTTGTGGCTCAAAGCTGACCTGGGACTAGAGTTCACAGTCGTAATTGAGGAGTGGAAAACTCAGGGATTTGCCTGCTGAGGGTTCTTGGCGGGACAGCTGCTGTCATCAGATTTGGGGCACGTGGGAAGCAGAGCAGGACATGGAGTATTCCCTCAACATCCATTGATTCCCACGGGACGACCAGAAGACCTTGCATTAAACCCTAAAACCAGTCTCTGTGAGGCTTATGATTTTCTAATTCTTATGCTGAACAGGATCCACTGAGTGGGTTTGATCGTGGGGAGAAAAACCTCAGATATTTAACAGTTACTGTGACTTTTTGCCTCTTTGTGATACCAAAACTATGCCCTGGCCTGGGATTTGTCCCAGTCTAGCCGGAGGAGAGTGATCTTCCCCTGCTACTCACTCAAACAGAAGAGAAGCTCTTCAAAAATAGTGAGGGTGGCATCTCTTAGCTTAGGGAAAAAACACTTTTTGGCAAGAACAGCACAACCTGTGCCCAGGCCAGCAGGGTCAGATGAAATCTGCCTCACGTCCTCCTGGCTGATGTGCTCCAGCACTGCGAGAAACAAATCTGTTTGCTCTTTTTATCAGAGCAGCACCAGTTTTCCATTCATGCCATTGTTAATCCAAAAGGGAAAGAAGCCAAACCTTTCACTTTTCCACTGTTGTTAAAGCGCAGGCATTTTATTTGGAGACTCTGAGAACATAATTGTTTAGAGTCTTAAGTAAGATTCCTGTGCTGCCAAAGATATCCATTCAGAAACCACGAATCGGCCCACTGAAGTTCTTAGGGCTGGCATAAACATCATGAGACCTTAAACAAAACAAAACAAAACAAAAAATTCCTTTCCTTCTCTCTTTCTCTCTTTCTTTCTTTCTTTCTTTCTTTCTTTCTTTCTTTCTTTCTTTCTTTCTTTCTTTCTTTCTTTCTTTCTTTCTTTCTCTCTCTTTCTCTCTCTCTTTCCTTCTTTCCTTTCCTTCTTTCTTTCTTTTTCTCTCTCTCCTTCTCTCTTTCTTCCTCTTTTCCTCTCTCTTGCTCTGCCTTCCTCCTCTTCCCCTCTCATTCTCCACCTCTCTCTCTTCCTCCAGGAACAATATTGCAAAGCTTTTCTCTGGACCATTAGCAGTAGAAAACCTTGGTTTTCAGTGGAAACTGAGACTCAGCTATAACCACCTGACTCTGGGACATGAAGTTTTCAAGAAAACCCAAATATAGGTGAGAATTCTAGTGCCCTTACAAGAACCTTTCCCACTTACCTGCCATAAGAGCTCCACATTACTAAGAGAACTAACAAAATTCAGCTGCAGGCCTTTTATTTCATTTCTTTTTGATTCCTATCTGGTGACAGTAATTTCATGGCTGCTTTTATTACTGTTCCTTGCCTATTTTAGAGTAAAACCCACAGGCTGTGGCCAAACTCAGGATGCTCATATGCTGAGAAGCAGCCATTAAACCTTAAAGGATGAGATGAACAAAGGGAGGAAGAAACGAGAGATTCTGCCTCCCTCTCCATCCCAGCACGAGGAGATGGAGTGGCTTTCCCACGCTAGCTCAGGAAGTCCGTGGCAGAGCTCAGAGCTGAGCCCTGGTGCCGATTTCCAGGCAGATTCGCCTTATTTGCAAATCCTTCCCATCAACCCAAAGCCAAAGGAACGACATCAGCAACCCGAGGTGCCCCAGCACCCAGGAGCCGTGTCAGGCCAGGCTCTGCCCTGTGCAGGGGAGCTCGGGATCCCTGCTGGGACAAGGACAGGGTCCCTTTTGGGTGTCCCCGGGTGCTGAAGGGCAGCACAGCCCCTGGCACGTCACCTGTGACCTGAGGGTGACACCAGGGCTTGTCCTAACACACATGGGACAGCACGGCCAGTGCTGGTGTGACGTGAACTCGGCCACCCCCAGCCTCCCAAGGGCTCCCTCCAAAACCGTGGGCAGCTCTCAGGTGGCTCCTTTTGGCCCAAGAGGAAAGAAAACACGAAGGGCTTTGCTCACTGTAGCGTGAAGGGAACAAAGGCACAAAGTGCACTGCTCCTGAAAGTCAACGAAGTGAGGAGAAATATCCCAGACCTGGCAGGAATATCACTTCATTAAATGAAAAAAAAAATCGGTGTGCTGATCAAGTTCCTGAATTTTAAGGAATTTGTTTGATTATCAGAACTGAGCTGCTTTTCACACACCTGGAAAACTATCTCATGTTTATCTCATGTATCAAACTTTATGAGTGAGCAGCATATGTTATTAGGTAATGAACATAATGACTTTATGAAGGTTATTAGGAGTAACTGTATAAACTGTATCCGGGTCCAGGGATAGGAGCAGCACGTTTTAATTTCAATTATTCTGGGGAAAAGAAAAAGAGGGAAATAACCTTCCAGTTTTCTGGATAAGGTGATTTAAGGTTATATCAAAAGATAGCGAGCAGTGCTGCTGGGTTCAGAGGTCTTGCCTCCAATGCATTGAAAATTAGATATCAGTGGAGTTTGGGATCAAAAGATTCTGGAACCAAAATTCCTTTCAGGTGGGGGGTAAGAGGATGGGCAAGCACAAGCAAGAGATGGGTTTGTTTTTGCAAAGATGGGGTGTGCCTGCACGGGAGCAGGGAAGGCTCAGGCCTTGGGAAGGGGCTAGAATTAAGGTTTCTGCTGTTTCTTTCCTTGGAAGTGGATTTAATTTAAGGAAAAGTCGTTGGCTCTGCAGGTTGTGCCTGCTGGTGATGAGCTGGGACTGAAGTTGGAGTGGCTGACATGAAACCAACCCAGCTGGCCCCAGGGATGTGGGCCATGCAGGACGTGCCTTGAGCTGCAGCTGGCAGTGCCTGGGGACCTGGGGGACCTGAGGGGACCTGGGGGACCTGAGGGGACCTGGGGGACCTGGGGGACCTGGGAGATGCCTCCCCCAGCACAGGGAGCAATGGGGACCAGGACATGAGAGGGGTCCAGAGAGGGTTTGCACCTCCCTGGGTCAGAGAAGTTGCTCATTTTCCAACTCTGGCAGCAGCAGGGCTCTGCTGGAAAATATTCCTCTTCTGGATGCTTCTCAGGGGCCGAAGCATTGTCCCTGTCACCTGTGACCCGACAGGGTCCTGCCCCTGCCAGGGCACTCCGGGGGCTGTGCTGCTCCCTCAGCTCCCCCAGTGCCCCTCTCCTCACCAGGAGCTGCTGCCAAAAGAAAAAGGAGCTTTGCTGTTTGTTTTGGATGGCCTTTACAGCCCTTTTTAGTTATTGCAGATCATACACAAAGGGCAAGCTTTGTCAGGTTTATCCTGGTCCCTGCTCAGATCCGTTTCCAGGGCGGATGCCAACCTGGCTGGCTGCAAATGCAGGTGCCCTCTCCTTCCTGCTCCCCTTTCTCGTGGTTGCACAAGTGAAATAAATTATTTACAGCAGACTTTGCCACTGCAGCATGGTTCAGTTTAGTGGAAGTGCTGCTGTTTAAAGGCCAAATCCTGCTGCTCTGTGGATGCGTTCCCTGGACCCCGAGAGGAGCAACAATTGTGTAATTTGAGTGTATGTGTAAATGGGCAGATACTTTAAAAGCCTGTTCAGTTCTCCTGGAAAGGCTCTGTAGGAGTTGGTGAAGGAGGGCAAAGCACCTCGTGTGCACAGGTTTCTGATCTAGGGTAGAATCACAGAATCACAGAATGGTTTGGGTTGGAAGGGATCTTATAGATCATCCTATTCCGCCCCCCTGCCATGGGCAGGGACCCCTCCCACTGTCCCAGGCTGCTCCCAGCCCCAGTGTCCAGCCTGGCCTTGGGCACTGCCAGGGATCCAGGGGCAGCCACAGCTGCTCTGGGCACCCTGGGCCAGGGCCTGCCCACCCTCCCAGGGAACAATTCTCTCCTTATATCTAATCTAACCCTACTGTCTTTCAGTTTGAAGCTGTTCCACCTTGTCTTGTACTTACATCCTGCGGTGAATACCTGGAGCTTTGTCGGAAACGCCCACAAATCCCACAGACTGCACTGAAAGAGGGGAAATTTAGGTTAAATATTGGGCAGGAATTGTTCCCTGGGAGGGTGGGCAGGCCCTGGCCCAGGGTGCCCAGAGCAGCTGTGGCTGCCCCTGGATCCCTGGCAGTGCCCAAGGCCAGGCTGGACACTGGGGCTGGGAGCAGCCTGGGACAGTGGGAGGTGTCACTGCCATGGCAGGGGTGGCACTGGATGGGCTTTAAGGTCCCCTCCAGCCCAAACTGTGGTCCTATGAAAACCATCAAGCCCATGGCAACACCGGCTGCAAGAGAAAGCTGTGGGAGCTCTGCTTTGCAATATTGGGGACCACAGACTTGCCACAGGTCTTAGCCCAACATTTCTGAATTCTGCCTCAAGCTTTGAGGTGGAGAATAACCTTACTGTCGCCAGTAACTTCCCCCATAAATTTAGTGTTCCTCTATTCAGGAGACAATTGAACTTTGGGGGCTGGTCCTGCACCATGAAATCAGCCCACAGGAGCTGTGGGTCCTTGTCACCCTCTAATACACTCACGAAGAGGAATGAGGATATTAAAAAACCCCAAAGTGCATCCTGAAAACCCTGAAAGCACTAAATCAACACACAGCATTGCACAAGTAATTTTTCCTCCGGGACAGGAACGCCAAACCACAGGCCCCATATGCTAATTATGTGATATAATATACTCCTGGAGTCATATCCAGCTCCTGAGCAGATAAAAGCAGGATAATAAGAGTAATCCCCAAACTATGGATAGAACTGCTGACTAAATTCAGAGAGCCATTTCCATCAGGCTGAAGCAGGGATGGGTGAGACACACAGAGAGGTATTTCTGGGTTGGTGTTTTTGTTTGGTTGGTTTGTTTTTTTTTTGTTTCGCCCAGAGAGGAATCAAACTTTTGGTCAACAGGAAAAGCTGAACGAGGGAGCTGTGGAGGGCACGGCTGAGAAGCAAGTCACACACACAAACTCACAGAGAAATGCACAGCCTTTGAAGCAGAGGTTAAAATAAAAGATCCCACGGGGCTGCTGACCTCCCAGAGGCTCGGTGCTCCATGGGCACCAGCGGGAGAGAGGACTCAGGGATGGAGGCTTCCTGCTGCTCCAAGGCAACAGGATGAGAGTCCCAGCACGGCCCCAGGCATGCCCCAAACCGAGATAATGTCACTGCCGCAGCCCTGAGCCCTCCCTCTTCCTCCAGAGGATAAACACCTCTGCTTCCTCCTGATTCTCCCAACAGATATTTGGCAATGGAGCTTCTCAATTTCCTCAGGAGAGATGAAGAAAAGTCTGGGTTCTTCCCAGTTGCGCAAATTCCCCCCTCCTCCACCCCCGATTATAACCTTGGCATGCAGCAAGAAATGATTTCCTCTTTCATCAGTGAAACCTTTGCACAAGCCTCCCCTGGCTCCTCAGCGGGCAGGAAAGGCACAGGAGAGGGCACAGCATGCTCTGGGTCGGTGCAGCCTTATCAGTG
The DNA here is from genome assembly GCA_013397175.1 of Platysteira castanea. Classification (NCBI taxonomy): domain Eukaryota; kingdom Metazoa; phylum Chordata; class Aves; order Passeriformes; genus Platysteira; species Platysteira castanea. Next base: position 478,507 of record VYXC01024357.1, read on the forward strand.
ACTAAATATAAGCAGCAGGAGGATATTTCCTGGCATTTACGCCATTCGCGCTCCCCATGACTCCACGGCGATTCGTCGCGGCCCACCACCTCTGCCCCCTTCTCCAAAAGGACTCCGGGTCATTTCCAAGGCCTTTGCCACACCAAACCCAGAGCAGGATGCCAGTAAAGCCTGCACAGTACAGGACAGCGTGGCTGTGTTTTTTGGAAGGCTGGCGAGGCAGGAACCGCTGTAAATCATCAGCATCTCTCTTCCTTCAGCTCGGCAGACCATGCAGTACTTGTGCAAGGAAATCATCCAACACCCCATCTCCCTCTTTTTCTGGGCAGGGAGGGATGTTTCAGCCCTCTAAGCTGCTCTGTTTTCCACCTCTGGTGCAGGACTCATCCCCAGGGATGTGACTCTGCTGTGACAACGGCCCAGGCACCTGCGCCTCTCCCGTGGGCCCCGCAGCACCTCGCCGAGCGAGAGAAGCACTCTGCCTCAGGAACAGCGAGGACAGGATGCCGTGCAGTTTTTAGCCTTTTGTGTACTGAATCCCTGCTCTGCACAATGGCGTGTTTGGGAGCTCGCAGTCCCTCGGGAGGAAAACTCACCGGAGGAAGCATTTCCTGCTGCGGGCAGTTGACAGCTGGCGTTGGGAAAGGGCGAATCGAGCCATGGGGAGGAGGCTATTTTGGGGCAGTTTTGGTGACATTATTTTACTCCTCTTGTTGACAGCGCTGGTGGTTGCCATAACACAAGTGCAGGGACAGATCAAAGGGGGAAGTGACAGCAGGGAAGGGCCTCAGGTCAGTGTGTGTGTGCCAGGCAAGCCCCTCACTCAACTCTTGTCCTCCTTGGATGGGCTGGGCTCTCTCTCACCTGCCAGTCATATTTTCTGAGCACGGGTGGAGATGATGAGCACAGAGGTGCCACAAATCCTCATGTCCAGAATACCATGCATGGATTATGTCTCTGAAGAGCTGTGGTAGCTTGGGGTGGGGGTGACAATGACAATGCAGAAGAGTGCGGGGTGAATTTAAGCCACTTATATGGCTCTGGAAGTGTCCAAGGCCAGACTGGATAAGGCCTGGAGCAACCTGATCTAGTGGGAGGTGTCCCTGCCTACGGCCAGGGAAGTTGGGACTGGATGATCTTTAAGATCCCTTCTATTCCCTTCCTAAACATTCTATAATTCTATTTCTGTGGTTCAGTCAGCTCTTAACAGAGAAGAGGTTTCGTGGGTCTTATTTTCTGCTGTGAGACAAGGACAAGTGGGAGCCTACAGGTCAGGATTAGGGTGATTCTGGTGAAATCCTGAAAAAACCAGGACCATTTCAGTTGATAGTGGGAGTATGAGAGGAAAAAACTGAGGAATGGCCAAAGAAACTCATCTGCTGAGCTCTGAGGGCAACAGAATTACAGCAGCCAGAGCTGGGGGAGCTGGTCAGCCGGGAAATCTGAGAGATGTGAAAAGTAATAATAATTTCTATTAACTGGCAACAAAATGTTTTATGGGCAAACCAAGATTGTACATCTAGCACAAGTACATGTTTCTAGCCAGTAACTGCCTCCAGAAAACCCCATGGCACAGCTTAGCCTGGCAGCAACATCACTTATTTTTGGGAGAAGGAATTTGAAATAAAGGTGATATAAATATGGGGAAAAAAATCACTTTGGACAGTCATCGTTTCCATGAGTGGAAGTGCCTGAAACAATTTCTAACAAAAGGGTATAATAAGAAAAATTTTAATTGACCAAATATTTTGTTGAATTCCTATCAAAATCATTGAACTACTTCAACCAGAAAGGGCTGAGAAGACAAAATGTTAACCAACAAAATATTTAACTTCAAGATTCTCAAACAAAAATATTTGGTTTTCCACTCTGAATGTGCGGTAGCTTTCCAAAATAAATCTTTGTATAAATGTATCTTTAAGATTAAGGCAGGTGGGCGAGTGTTTGTCTCTGAAGTCATTTATTTGCAGTTTGGGGCAGCTTTACGGGAGATGCAAAAGGACATTGCTCAAAAGGGCTCCTGCTCCAGCCTCCTGGCATGTCACACGCCACATTTTCCAGGACAGCTGCACAATCCCCTTTTGTCCCTCCATCCCCTGGCATCGTGACTGTCATCACTCCTCGTGGCTTCAGCTGACAAAAGGAACTTCACAACGCAGATGGGCTCGTCCTTCCTGCTGCTGATGGCCTCATCCATGGCCAGCCCAGCACGTCTCTTGTGTCCCCACCCCTGGAGGTGTCCCAGGAAGGCCTGGACGTGGCCCTCAGTGCCCTGGGCTGGGTGACAAGGTGGGGATGGGTTGTAGGTTGGACTGGATGACCTTGGAGGTCTTTTCCAGCCTCGGTGATTCTGGGATTCTGGGATTCTGGCAGCCCATGGCCACGTGTGTCCTTTCCCCGTAGCGCTGCTAAAGCAAGGCTGATTGCCTTTACTCCTTTTCTTCGTAACACTTCCTTTATTACTAAGAGAAATTTAAAATAATAGGCAGCAAGCTGAATGTTTACTTAATTATTGGTCAGGAGTTGGCTCCTGTGGAAATGTTGGCTGAAGGCACCGCCGTACAACGCAGGCCCTTCCAGGAGAGTGCCAGAAAACCCAGGGGCAGGTGGCAGCTCTTGAACAATGGTTAATTAGACCTTTTAGGCAAATATTTGCTCATGTGTCCAGACAATAATGCCTTGTGGAAATGTGTTTGCACAATGTCCTTGACAAAGGCTCCTCTATTAACCTGCACACAATCGGCCGCAGCCCTGGAACAGCGTTTTAACACATGAACTCCTCAGTTCAAGCAACAACAAAACGTCACGGATCTGACCCTGAACAAAGTAATCAGCCCAAGTCTCCTTCATACGGGGGAAAAAAAGAGTCTCTTCCACAGGATTTACTTTTAACCTATAAAAGCATCCAATATGTGCTGGGATCTGTGACTCAGTTCCCATAATTTCATGTGCTTCCAGTATAGCCTTGGCCAGACCCTCATGAATGGGGTTTCCAGAGCCTCTGCAGGGTACCCACGTTGTGCTGTGTCACCACAAAGGGATTTTTGGGTGGTCTGTGGGGTATGACAGAATATTCCCTTACGATTAGTGCTCACAGGACTAAGCAAATAATAATTTAGCCCAGCAGTGCCCGTATTTGGAGTGCAGACTGCTCAGGAGGGGCTCTGGACTGGAGCTAGACAAAGCCAAGCTGACTTTTCTATATTTCTCTGGGTTTTGGGGCACACAAAATGAACAGTCTCTTACAGGGATGACAGCCAGAAGCTTTTGGGAATTGTTAGCTTAGCCCTTTGGGTTACAAATAATCCCTCACGAGCTGCTGCTCTCCCTGAACTCCCTAATTTGTAGCAGTATTTTCTGAATGTTTTGGCTGAAAGCGTTCCAGCCTCTGCTTTGCACACCACATGTTCACCTCATCCCGATGGTGATTCAGTCTCCACGAGGTGTGTGAGTCACCTCGGGGATGTGGGATTGTTCCTTATTCCCTGACTGACGTGTGGGCACTTTTACAGGGCAGAACACAACGTTTGTGATAGACGGGAAACAAATAAGTGAACCAAACAGCAACAAACACAGTAGTGGCTGAACTTTGGCAGGAACACACGTTTGGGCTAAAACTGATGAAAGTGACAGAATTCCTGTAGTTTTTTTCAGGATACTGATGAAAAAGTGTGAATGTGTTCCCTTGGTTCATTGCAGGAATAACTGGATGAAATGGTGAGGTTTGTGTTGTTGAAGGAGGTCAGGCAAGGTAAGCAACAGGGCCCTGCCGACCTCAAAGCTGAATGCAGGAGTCACAGCAAACTCAACTCGCCTTGTTTGTCCCTAAAAAATATTCCTGACTCAATTGTTTAGGCTTTGTCCCTCTTGGTGAATGATAAAAAAAATCTCAAATTCCTACTGCAGCCATCCTGATGGTGAAATCACACTCACAACCATTTTATCATGACCTTTATCTTCTCCCTCTTTCCCTCCCCAAGGTTATTACTTTCCTCTATTTTTTCAATGCTTATTTTTCCATAGGCCTTAAAAGCTCAAGCTTTGAAAAACTCCTTCATGTGCTAAGAGAAACTTTATTCTTCTGGGAACGTAAGGTCAGGTTTCCATTGTGGGCACCACAGAAGGAGACATTTAAGGAACAGCAGTTATGATGGATTCCGTTCCTATAATGCATCACTTTTTCTTTGTTTTCAGTCCTTCATGAGTTATAAAGCAGTGCCTCCACTGGAGGAACATTTGGCTCTCCTGTGGTGCCCCAGTTTTGACCACTAATGCATATAATTGAAGAGGATCTAAGCAGATAAGTATCAAACACCAGGACTGGTTTAAGTTGCACTCAGAATATTTCTTGGGGTTGTGGGAGAGTGACCAAAACTGCTGAAGTGGCCCAAAAACTGGAGTCAGGAGTGGTACAGCCCGGTAGGATTTCATGTGCCTGATCCATGGTGGCACGAAGGAAATCCTCCAGGAATTATTGTTCTGAACCCCAATCTGCTGCTGGCACATGATGGAAAGAAAATCATCTCTTCAGAAGAGGAAAAAGCCGTGCTTTGAACAACCACAGTCTATGGCTTATCACAGAATCCCAGAATCCCTGAGGCTGGAAAAGCCCTCCCAGCCCAGCCAGGCCCAGCTGTGCCCCATGCCCACCTTGTCCCCAGCCCAGAGCACTGAGTGCCACCTCCAGGCACTCCTGGCACACCTCCAGGGATGGGCACTCCAAACCTCCCTGGGCAGCTCTTTCCAAGGCTTTCCAAGAAGAAATTGCTTTCCACCCTTTCCAAGAAGAAATTGCTCCTGGTGTCCAACCTGAGCCACCCCTGGTGCTCCTTGTCCTGTCCCCTGTCCTCTGGGAACAGAGCCTGACCCACCCTGGCTGCACCCTCCTGTCAGAAAGCAAAGAGGTCTTTCCTGAGCCTCCTCTTCTCCAGGATGAGCCCCCCCAGCTCCCTCAGCCACTCCCTACAAGATTTACTCTCTCGACCCTTCCCCGGCTCCCCTGTCCTCCTCTGGACCCACCCCAACACCTCAATGTCTTTCTGGAATTGGAATCCCCCGGCCCTCGAGGCAGGACAGCCACCACCCACCTCCTGCTGGCCACACTATTTCCGACACAGATTTCCTGAAGAAGCAGCTCAAATAGATCCTAAAAAATTCCCCAACATCTCTGAAGCTAGAACAGATCCTCTGCCAACCACCGCTCCCCAGAAGACGCATTTCACAGCGCGGTGACAAAACGCAGGGCGCGCACAAAGGCAGAAAGCATCCACCCCCCTGGGCCAAGAGCTGCTTTCAGCTACACCCAAGAAACCACATGAAAGGCTCCTGCGAGCGGGGTGCCAAGGCGCCCTGGGAGCACCACGTCCCATTTTGCTGCTGTTGACATCAGCGAGCGTGGCAGGCGCCCACAGCTCCCCGTGGCAGCTCAGCGCCCGCCCCACGGAGCTCCAGGGCCCTGGAATGGCAGAAGATGTGGAATTCTGCTCCCTTGGCCGCTGGCGGTACGAGCTGGGCTTAGGGACTGCCAGGAAACAGAATTCACAGGATTCACAGAATTCACAGAATTCACAGAAAACAGCCCCTCGGCACAGCCAGGCCCAACCCAGGGCCTGCTTTGGCACTGGAGGTTGGCTCCCGTCCTCCGGGGATGATTAATTTTGGTAATTAGCACGGCTTTTCCTGCAGTTTCTGGGCAGGGATGCTGTCGGTGGAAGCGGAGCAGCGGAACCGGGCTGGCAAAGGCGGCTGAGCACCTCTCCGAGCCCCGACCCGGGAGCACACGGCTCCTCCAGAGCCCGGCTCCATCCTGCCCGGCCCTGGGATGAGCTTCCCGCAGGCTCTCCGGCGAGCAGGGATCGCGCTAACCCATCGCTCCATCTAGTGCCAGCACCTCTCACAGCACCCCGCGCCCCCGCTCCGAAACATCCCAGACATTTTGGAGCATCCCAGATGCTCCTTCCACCCTCAGGGGTTGCTTTGCGCAGCGTTTTGCTGTTGTTGTTTGTTGGAGGTTTTTTGGCGTTGGTTTTGTTTTTCCTGGGGCCTCCTGAGTTTATGAAAGGCAGCAAACTCTTGCCCTGTGGAAGGGTTATGGGTGAATCCAGCTCTCCAGGATGGCTGTGGGTGAATCCCGCCCTCTGGAAGGGCCACGGGGTGAATTCTGCCCTCCAGAAGGGGTGAATCCTGCCTGCCAGAAGGGCTGTGGGTAAATCCTGCCCTCCAGAATTTCCATAGGTGAATCCTGCCCTCCAGAAGGAGTGAATCCTGCCTGCCAGAAGGGCTGTGGGTAAATCCTGCCCTCCAGAATTTCCATAGGTGAATCCTGCCCTCCAGAAGGGGTGAATCCAGCCCTCCAAAATGGCCATGGGTGAATCCAGCCGTCCAGAATGTCCTGGCTGAATCCAGCCTTCCAGAATGTCCATGGGTGTACCCAGCCTTCCAAAATGGCCATGGGTGAAACCAGCCCTCCAGAATGTCCATGGATGAATCCAGCCCTCCAGAAGTGCCATGGATTAATCTTGCCCTTCAGAATATTCATAGATGAATCCATCCCTCCAGAATGCCCTGGGTGAATCCAGCCCTCCAGANCTCAGGGGTTGCTTTGCGCAGCGTTTTGCTGTTGTTGTTTGTTGGAGGTTTTTTGGCGTTGGTTTTGTTTTTCCTGGGGCTTCCTGAAAGGCAGCAAACTCTTGCCCTGTGGAAGGGTTATGGGTGAATCCAGCTCTCCAGGATGGCTGTGGGTGAATCCCGCCCTCTGGAAGGGCCACGGGGTGAATTCTGCCCTCCAGAAGGGGTGAATNGAAGGGCCATGGGTGACTCCAGGATATCCATGAGTGAATCCAGACCTCCAGAATGTCCATGGATGAATCCAGCCCTCCAGAATTTCCATAGGTGAATCCAGCCCTCCAGAATGTCCTGGGTGAATCCATCCCTCCAGAATGCCCTGGGTGAATCCAGCCCTCCAGAATGCCCTTAGGTAAATCCAGCTCTCCAGAAGGGATACAAGTGAATCCACCCTGGAGCAGTCCTCCCCTCCAGGTGTGTGCCAACACTTTCCTGTTTAATTAGCAGTTGTGCTGCGATGGTGAATGGTAATTTGTAAATCACTGAACAGCCCCAAAGACACGAGCAGCAGAAATGGACTGCAAAGCACAGCAAGTGCAAGGAGTGGGACGTGCAAATCAGTGTTAAAATAGGAAAATGGACAGGGGCAGTAACGTGCTGGACAGACACCTCCAAGCTCAGGTGCTTGGAAGAACCCCTGCACTGCAAGAACATCACCTTCCCCGGGTCTGCCACCTTTTCACGTCAGGGCTCAGTAGAGTCTTCAGCTGCCTCTCCCACTCGTGTTTTAAATCGCACAGAGGGGGAAAAACCCCCAACTTTCTGGCTGCATGCTAAACTTTCGTCCCTCAAAAAATTGGAAGCACATGAGAATCAGGCACCTATCTTTCAGGAGACAGCAACTTTTGCAAAGCAAGAGAGCAAAAGGTGTCGCTGCTGAAGTTGTTATTGCTAACGCGCACGATTTTGAGGCTGCTATAGGATTCAGTGGTCTTTGGGTGCTGCTGAGCTGCCCAGGCAGGGGAATTACTTGGACAAGCTGCTCCCTGTGCTATTAAATGCACTGAGACAGCATTTTCAGCCATGGAATTCTGCTGTCTTTGGAAACCATCTGCACACTTTAACTTCTTTTCATTTATAGAGCTGTGATCCTATAATTTTCTTTAAAGAAAACTTCCACCTCTTCAGGTGATAGCTCCATTAGAGGTGTTAATGAATACAAAAAGTCCATTATCTTGGAATAGGGATTGTTTTTCAGGAAAAAAACGAGATTGCTTCACTACAGATGAAAAGCTTTCTTCAATGGGTTATAGAAATTGCAAGGAAAAATAATGTCACCAAAAGTTACTTTCATTAGTTTTATCCTTTTAATCATGGAAATATTTCTATAATTATCATTATGTAGAAACATTCACATTAAAAAACCCCTTAAAACATGGTCTAAATTACCAGGCAGACTCTCTATTCATAAATGTGCGGGCTATGTTGCTCAAATGAAAAAATAATTAACTTCTGAGTAAAAACCCTAATGATGTCAATTTTGCTACGGCAGATAACATCAGCGTGCAAGAAGATTAATTCCAATATTGCATATTTGTTTTTCTCATTGCCTCGGAAATAAAACACAGGATGTAAAGGGAGGGAGAGGGTGGGGAGGAATATTTGCATCCTAGGAAAAGATCCTGGGATATCCTAGGAAAAGATCCTGGGATATCCTCGTGCTGCACCCTCTGAGCAGGTGATGACTCCGTTTTCCCTCCGCTGTTGTTGCCCACAACCTTCAGTCCAAGGAGGGTCTGCCCAGGGCAGGATGCTCCAGAGGGTTATGGAAGTGAGGGATGGACGCTGCCCTGGAGGGACCTGGTGGAATTTCTCCCAAATGTGAGAATATCCAGGGTGCCGAGCGGCTCAGTTTCGGTGAATCCTAGTGCCATCTTTTGGGAGAAATGGGAACATGCCTTGAGCAGCAAATGTGACCCGACACGTCTGAGGAGAGGGAGCGCCGGCTCCGGGGAGTGCCCAGGGTGAGCTCACTGCCACCCACCCCGCAGGGACCTCCTGAGGGGACAGGAAAAGGGCAGGATCTTTGTTGCTGTACCCGCAGTGACTACATAAAACCAGCCCAGGGCATAAAACCAGCGCAGGGCACTGGCTGCAGCATTTCCAGCCCTTGCTGCCTTCCTGTCCCACTCTCAGGCTCCTCTGCCTCTCCTGCAGCTGCCCTGGGGGACCAGGCTCATCACCAGCGCTTGGAGAAGGGCACAGCCCAGACCTTCAGACAGAAACTTCGGGGAGCATCCCAAAATGTCCTGCGCCTCCCACTCTGGCCGGCCACAGCACTGTAGGAGGAAAGAGGTGAGGGGAGGGAGATTTGAGTAAGACCTGTGCTGCAAAACACAGACCTCAAAACATCTCTCAAAAGCCGCTTGGTAAAACCCAAGAGCTGTGGTGTGGGAATGGCGAGGTGATGGGGAGACTTTACCCGGGAGCACTGGGGGCATGGAAAATCCATGTGATGTGTTTTCCACACCCCTCCCCAGCTCCATTCCCTTCTCTGGACACGCTCCAGCCCCTCAGTGTGCTTTTGGAAGTGAGGGGTCCAAAACTGGATACAGCACTCCAGGTGTGGCTGTTGTCCTGTTTTTTGCTAAGCCTTCTGTTATAACCTTGGAGTCAAAGAATTTTCACACAGTTTCATGTAAATAATGGTCAATGTTTATTTAACTGTCTTCTCT
>VYXC01024357.1:488060-504283 GCA_013397175.1 Platysteira castanea
AACCGTGTTCGGGGAATAAAGGCTCTCTGGACTTACTGGCCTAGCTGGCTCCTTCCTCACCTCTTTGCCTCGAAGCTCGTCCCGGGAAGACAACTGACGGCCCAGCATAAGGGGCAGGGCTCGCTCTGCCTCTTAGCCGCTATCCAGCCGCCGACTTGGAGGTGCTGGGGCGGCCACATCCTCTCGAGTCACCCGTGCAGAGCTAGCCGGGGACTAAAACGGGGAGCACGGGTCCCCCCATGACAGGACAACCCCTGCCCTGTCCTGCTGGCCACACTATTCCTGATCCAGGCCAAGATGCCACTGGCCTCCTTGGCCACCTGGGCACACGCTGGGTCCCACCCAGCCAGCTCTCAGTCCACCTTCACATACCACTCCTGTGCTTTTTGAAACAGATTTTATGTTTTATTTGCTGAGCAGAAAAGCTTCTGGTGCCTTGCACAGCTACAGCTCCAGAGCAGCAGGGATTGATCAGTCAGGAGCTGACTGATCCCATCAACAGGAGAGGACGGGGTCTCAAGCTGCACCAGGGGAAGTTTAGGTTGGACATTAGGAGCCTGTCTGAGTTCAAGAAGTGCTTGGACAATGCTCTCAGGCACATAGTGGGATTCCTGGGGTGTCCTGTGCAGGGCCAGGAGTTGGACTGGGTGATCCTGGTGGGTCCCTTCCAACCCAGCCTATTCTATGATTTTTTATGGTGGCGTTTCCCCCACCCCCATGGCTGCCTTCGCTGGAGGGAGGGTCACCCCAGTGCTGTGCACTCAGCTTCAGGTCCTTCCAAAGGAACGTGACTTTCTTAAATGACAAAGCACCAGAGAGGGATTTCTGGAATGTCTCAGGAACAAAAATCCAATCAGTCCATCAGATTTGAGAGCCTAAGTTGCTTTTGGTCTTTTGGAAATCTTATCACCAGTCAGCTCACATTCACTTCACTGCATTTTGCCAGGTGTTCTGACTAAATACAGCTGCTTTACTTCTTCCAGTTTCTCTCCTTTTACATTGTGCCAAAATAGGGGGGAAAAGGGCATGGTACAATCAGTGACAATCAGAACACAATTCTGCCCCTGTGCCCCTGTGCTCAGGTGAGAGCCCACCTGCAGAGCNCCTGGGACAGTGGGAGGTGTCCCTGTCCATGGCAGAGGTGAAACAAGATGAACTTTAAGTTCCTTTTCAACCCAAACCATTCTATGATTCTATTCTGAGTGAAGTCCACCAGACATTTTTGAGAAATAGGTGACTGAGTCATGAACCAAACACCTCAGCTTCTGTCCAAAGCTGGGAAATAGAAATCCAGCAGTAACTGGGAGCACCAACCATGTCTCAGCTCAAGAGCTGATCCAGAAGTGACAGTGGAACATCAAAAATGTTAAAGTAGTGACTGGTTTCCCACCTCAAAGCCTGCTGTGCTAAAACCTTCCTCTGATCTGCACTGAGTAGGGAAAGGAGAGAATATTGGACCTGGCACAGAGCAGGAGGCACACACACAGTATGAATGAAACCTTGCTGCTTTTTTGGTGTACAATTAAAGTAACAAGAATGAACAAAGCCATTTGCAGAGTGCTAAGCCAGCACTTTGTACAGCTCATGACAAAACAACAGAGATGTATGGTCCGATGCTTTTATACAGTCTGCAATGACTGATTATATACTCCCCATTTAGCATTGCAATACATTTGATTGTTGAGGTAAGTGGTTAAAGGAATGAAAAATGCTGGTTAGCTCATTTTGCACAGCACTCATCAGCGGCTGGAGCTGGATATTACATTCCCAGTGCAAATTACCAGCATTGGCAGGGCTATTTTACAGCTGTTCCGTCTGCAGCCTGCATTGTAATGAAGTCGTGACATGAAATGTTTGTGGAAATTGTAATGAAATGTTAGCTGAAAATATATTAAAGTGGTAAGTGTAGAAAGAGAAATGAAGTACAACTTTCACCCGCGGCTCCTCGGCTCAGGCTGCTGCTCCAGCCCCGATGTGCTGACCTGCCTCCTCCCTCCCAGCCACACATCACGGCTGCTCTGCATCCTTTGGGCTCAGTTTTGGAACTAAACCCGACCTTATTTACTTTTTCAGCCTCCTTTTTCTTCTCCTGGACCTCTAAATTCCTGTGGGCACACAGTCTTCTTTTCTTCTGCTTTCATCTCTCTTTCTGCAACCTCTTGACATCCAGTTGCTGTTTCCTTCCCCACATCCCTCAGATCCATCTCACTTTCCGTGGTCAGAGAGGAAAATGAGCTGTTTGGGTTTCCCTGGCCATTGGAGACTCCCTGGCATCCCCTGTCCTGTGGAATTCCCCTTTTTCTGAGGGCAGGGGAGGTTGAGCTAAGCCAACCTCCCTGGTTGCTGCCCTCATGTTGTCAGCCCATGTTTGGATGCTGTGGTTGGCTCCCTGTTTGCTGTCAGCTCAGAGCTGACCTCGTGTTCACCATCATCAAATCAGGTCCAACAGCACCAAGGAACCCCTGCAAGGATGTCTTAAACTCCACTTCCATCCCCTTCCATAAATTGTTAATAAGGGTGTCGGTGTCATGGCACTTCGCTACCCCTCTGACAGCACTTCACAGCCCTTTTTCTTCTCCTTTACATCTCCATTTTGGCCTCTTTCTCCTATTTTTCCTTCCCCTCCCCAAGGCCTGCTGATAACAGCTCTAATTTCCCTGCATCCTTGGCTGTACGTCCCCTGCCCCGTCACGTCCTGAACTTTACTCTTCCAGGAACAGCCAAGATAATTTTCACACCTGTTTTGAGAATCGAACCCTCCTCCAAAGGCTGTGTGCCATTTGCTGGAGTCCCAATTTTCTGTCTTTTCCTTGGAAACCCGTGGTGGGAGGTTCACAACTTGCTTGCAGCCGTGCAGAGGCACTTGGAATTTTTCCATATTTGTAACCAGCAGCCTTTCAGACACTCCAGTCCCTCGGGGAGCCAGGCTCTGAGCTGTGCCTCTGTGCCAGGATATGAGCCCATCACAATGCCCAAGGACCTTCCACTTACTTCCTGGATTTATCCTCAGTGTACGCTGGGAGAATTTTAAAAAAATAAATTCCATCCTCCCTCCTTGAAGAAAGAGCTGGAGTGGAAAATGTTCGGACTAGTCTTGGTAGAAAATACAGAATTTTCCAGCGTTTATTAGCCTTGTGTGTTTAAAGATAGGAGCACTTCAAAGCCACCTCTGTTAGTCATGATCCGTATTTACCCTCTCCAGCACAATGGGATCCGACTCACGGCTGGGTCACCCGAGTGCCATTCCCATCCCAGAAAACTGAAATGTGTGGATGTACCAGACCAGTTTCTGGGAACTAGACAATGTAAGGGGATGTTTCAGTCATAAAACAAATCTTGATTTTCCCCCTTTTTTCCCCTTCCCTTGTATTTTGAGTACACTAATGCAGGTGAACACGCCCCTCCCCAACCCACAGGGGAAAAGGGACATTATTTCTAAAATTGACCATTCCAGTGCCCACGGTGGTTGCAGAAATGCTGGAAAGCTTCACAAGTCCTCCAGTTCTTCTCCAAGAGCATGAAGAAATGTGGTCTTTGAAGCCCTCTACTACTCCTAGCAGCCCTGTGCCCATGTCTCAGGTGGCCAAGGGATCTACACGGCTGTTTTGGGACACGAACTGTGAGTTTTGAAAAAATACATGAATGAATTAAATGAAAGACGTGCCTAAAGCTTAAAACTTGCCTTTTGCATTCTCCTAGAACTGCTTGGAAGCCAAGAAGTACCACGGCAATCATTTAGTCCAAGTGCTTGTGCCTGTTTAGGAACCTGGTATCCAACCTGGCATCTGGATATGGAATTTGGGGACATGGTTTAGGGGCGATGCTGGTGGTGCTGGGGTGGTGGTAGGACTGGATGAGCTTGGAGGTCTCTTCGTACCTTGATGATTCTGCAATCCTGTGATTTTCAGCTGAGCAGATTTAAAGTTTTCTGTGGAGAAAAATGACAAAAGAAAGCTGGAAATGAGAAGGAACTTTTTCGGGGCAGGATGAGCTGGTGGAACCGAGTGCAGCAAGTTCACTCCAAGAGTTTGGAAAAACCTTCCCAGGGGTCTGCTGGTGGAGACACCTGAGGAAAGGAGGCTTTTTCAGCTCATGAGAAGGAAATTCCAAAGAAAAAAAGACACGGAAGCCCAACTTTTAGCTGCTCACCTTTCAGAGAGGTGGGACTACAAGTGCATCAGCTGCTTGACTGGGAAGAACAGACTCCAGTGGGGTGGAAGGGCAGTCAAAGAAGTCCAGGATGGGAATGGTTTAGACAGGAGAAGACACCAGGCCTGGCAATGTGCAGAGATTGGGGGGGGAAAGAAAAAAAAAACCAAAAGAAAAAGAAGCAGGGCCCAATCACAAATGTCAGAGAAGAAGAGGGATAGGTTTGTGGAGTGGAGTATGTCTAAGCTTGGCAAACGCCCAGTGAAAGGGAGCGTGATAACAAACCACAGATATTTGGAAAGCTGCAAACGCCGAGGCAGGCGAGGAACTCCGGAGGGTGATGCACGGGGAGCACAATCAGAAGGAATTGCAAAACACAAAAAAAGGCAGGAAAACACAAAAGAAACAACCCCTCTTTGACAATGAGATGTGTTGGGCTGTGTGTTACGGGATTGGGTGGAAATACCCTGGAACTGAGACCTTTTCAAAGGAGGTGGTTAAGGAAACATCAGTAAATGTACAGAAGAAAATAGTTCTGTTACAGTGAGGAGGATGGATGGTGTTTCCCAAGCAGAATTCCTCACTGCTTCCAGGACTGTGCACAGAAAATTATTCTGCCCTTAGGTTTTTATAAAATATATGTGGACCAATATTCTGGCAAACCACCTTTAAAATTTTCTGGGCCTGGTTTTGAGAGGTACTCACTCCAGTGATTTAAAAAGACATCTCAGGGCAATTCCTGGCCTAAGAACCCTGGGTGTTTTATTAGTTTTCTTGAAAACATGTGCCCTTTTAAAAAAACGCTGGGAAGGGAGCCGACAAGAAAGATGGAGAGGGACATTTTACAAGAGCCTGGAGTGCCAGGACAAGGAGGAATGGCTTCAAACCAACAGAGGGTAGGATTAGGTTAGAGATTAGGAAGAAATTGTTCCCTGGGAGGGTGGGCAGGCCCTGGCCCAGGGTGCCCAGAGCAGCTGTGGCTGCCCCTGGATCCCTGGCAGTGGCCAAGGCCAGGCTGGACACTGGGGCTGGGAGCAGCCTGGGGCAGTGGGAGGTGTCCCTGCTGGACTGAGATGATCTTTATTTCCCTTCCAACCCAAACCATTCAGCGATGCTATAAAATAAAATTTTGAAACAATTTTCCACGTTCCAGTTGGCCCAATATCCTCATTAACCAGCTCAAAATATCCCCATTAACCTTCCTTCAAGCACAGCTCTTGCTGGGTCATGCTCTGATGTCCTTCCAGCTGCCAGTGCCTCCAAGGAGAGGCCACAGCACCCAGGGGACAACAGCAGAGCCAGGACACTTGGGAGGATGCAGGCAGGATCTGCTGTGAAGAAATCCAAACGCTCTCACCACTGCCCAGAGAGGGAATGAAGAATTTGTGTGCATCAGGTGGGAAAACTCAGGAATTAACTGAACCCTGTGGAAGGATGAGGTGCCCTTCTGACTACTCCCTTGATGTGACCAAAACTTGAGATCATGGGCTCACCAATCATGTAATACAGGTAGAGCGGGTGGTTGTTTTACCCTTAATACATCTGTAATTAGAGATTTATTTTAAAATTATATCTTATCTGGGGCAAGAAATAGTCTGAGATGGAAAAATTTGCAGAAGAAAAGTCTAAATCCCTGATGATCCTTTTGTTTCTGTGGGCCATTACAAAGGCTTGTGGAATCTGAGGTGCCAAACATGCACTCTTCAGAATGGGGGTGAGGTTTGCAGCTTGGCTGACAATTGACTTTAAAAGGAACTCTAACTTAAATAAAACCCTAAAGTCATTAATATTACCAATTTGTGCAAATGTGGGCTCATCAGGGCCGTGTCCAGGTGCTAAATGGCAAAGAGAGGGTCCAGCCGAGGTCTTGGGGTTTGTCTGTGCCTCTTTATGAACATCTCTCATGGTATGGACACAGAGTTCCTCAGCTCTGGCTGATCTGGGCTCATCCCTTGTCATGGTCAGAGGGAGGCCCTACAAATAATCTCAGTGCAGCAGTGTCGCCTTGTTTTCTTTAAGCCTTCTGTTTTTAACCTTGGAGTCAGATTCTTTCTCATAGTTTTGTGTAAATAGTAGCCGATGTTTACTTAACGGTATCTTCTGTTTTTCATTCCTTTTGTGATAAGACCATTTTGATGAGCACCTTTCTTCTCCAGTGAGATGGAGAAGGAAGTGACATGCTCTCCAATCCCTTGTGGAATTGGAATGTGTATAAGAATAAGATAATGTCAATAAATCGACGTCATATCCTCCTTTCTGCTGAACCTGGCAGGTGTAAGAGCGTCTTTATTGTGTCTCCACGGACACACAGCAGCAGAAGGGTCTCTGCATCCTTCACTCTCCTCTTGCAAAATCCGTGATTTTCCGAGGCTCCTGGTGAGCAGTGAGCAGGTCCTGAAGGAAGGTGCAGCTCTACAGCGGGTGACCGTGGCTCAGCACTGAGCTCCCCATGGCCAACTCCAGGACTTTGCTCTTCACACGAGGGGACTCCACCAGGCCATCTGCTGTGCCTCCATCCCTGTCCCAGGATGGGGACCCCAGTGCCAGGGTGCTGCTCCCAGTGCACAGGACAGCAGCCTGGACACGATCTGGAAGTCCTTCAGGCAGCCCCGCGAGCACTGGGGATCCTTTGGAGGCCTCCGGGTAGGTCCTTGTCAATCTAAACAAAGGCCTCATTTAAATCTGCATTTTTAGTGTTTAATTGAAAGCGGGTTCAAAAACGCACTTACCGTTTTGGGTTGGAAGCACACAGGAATGAAGTAGATAGTGAGCATCTGTAGATTTATTTCCACTGAAAGGCAAATTATTATCTTTATAGTCACACGTAGGTGTGCCTGCCATAACTCTGTAACTTTCTAAAATGGTGACTCACCTTTTCCAAGAGTTCATTTTTTTACTCTTTTTTTTTTAAGAAATATAGACTTAAGAGTGCTTATTTCCCTGCTCAGGTCTCACACATTGGTAACACAATCCTGTGCCTACAAACTGCCACCAAGACACCCCTAACACAGGGGCCTGGTGAGTTGGCTCCCACTGCTCCCCAAAAAACGGATATGCAGATTTCCTCTGAAACCTGCAACCACACCCATTTTGCCTGTGAAAAAAGACAAAAGAACAGGAAAATGGAGGGATACAGAGGGCTGAGCTGCCTGGGATTCCTGCAGCAAACACTGTGGAGAGCCACTCCTAAATGTCAGGGCTGAATTTCCAGACCAGTTCTTCAGATGGTGTTGGGGAAAAATGGATTCGTGCCCGTAGGCACCAGATGCAGTTTTGGGGCCCAGGGTACAGAGTGGGAAGCCTCTAAAGCCAGAAGAGAGAAATAAAAACTCCTGCCCTTTGTAAACAGCTGGGATGGGCTGCCATGACAAATGAACAAGCTGCCATACACTCCACTCTGAAGCAGGGAATAATGGAAATTATTCATTATTCACTTTATTTACTAATAACAATACAGAGTGTATTAAGGGCAAGGGGGCACGGTAATTCAACACATGACTGAGTAGGAAGATACATTTCAGGCTGGGATTTTGCAGCATAACTTGATGGCAACGAAAGATAATTTCTGAGTATCAATACTCTTCCTTAGAGGCTTCATTTCCAGTCTTGGGCGTGGAGATGTCGATGAATTAACTGGGGATGGTTGCAATCTCTGGGCCAGGGAAGCTCAGCACAGGAACAGCAAGGCACTGTTAAAGAAGGGCTGGAAGGGTTTTAGCAGAACGGTCTGGAAAAGAAGATACACAGCACCTGTGCACTTCAGACTTCAGCTGTTTGCTCCTACATTTTCACAACCCAAAAATCCTGGCCTATTTCAACCTGGCGAGCAGCAGATCTGACATGGGTGTCCCACACAGAAAATGCAAATACACATGCAAACCACAGTGTCAATCTGAATTGCCATGCTAGGCCAAGCTTATTTTATTACATACATTCTGCAATCTAAGGACTAATATGTTCATAATGTAAACATTAAGCATACAGAGTTAAAATTCAAGGCCACAATAGTTTTTTGGATTGTCCCTTTTTTTTTTTTTTTTTGGTGTGTGTGTGTGTGTCTTTGGTTGGCCGAGATCAACTCGTAGTGTATAAATGCATAAGTTATATAATAATTATATAAAAAGGAAAAAAAAAATAACATTGAACTTGTATACTTCATTCTGACAAACGCACAGCGTTCGCGACTCGATAAGAAAAACTGGCGCCCGCCTAACAAAAATACTCAGGTGATTTCTGATTTTGGCAGTCAAGGGTTGTCTCTTGCTCTAACCAATAGAAAACAAACTCCCTTAGTAATGATGAGGTTCTAACTGGTAACTTTTAAATATCAAACACAATTCCAGTTTTGCTTTTTTTTTTTCTTCCCTAAAAATAAAAAAAAAGAGATGCATATTGTGATTTCTCGCTGCTTCTGCTTTTCCCTTTCTACCACTTTTTATTACTGCTAAATCAAGTCTGTTCCTCCTGAAATACTGGGAATGGTATAATACTGAGCAATATGTTTCACAAGTCCAAACAAGTGTTTCTTCATAGTCCCAACACTACAAAGTTTTCAGTCTTTTCAGCCTCTACTGGTCAAGAAGTTTCTGTCCTCCCCTTCTCATCACCTTCCTCCTCCTCTTTCTCCTTCCTGCTTCCTCTGTCAGGTGCAGGCCTCTGATCTACAATCATACACTTGCCCTCCAGCACATTCTCATTTCCCACGTTTGGCTCAGGGTTCCTGTAAAACTGTCAAGGAATCTGAAAGTTTGGGTTGTCTTCACAGTTTGAGCAGCTGATTCGCTCTGATGAATGGGTCTCATTTCACTTTAACTAAAACAATTCTGTTCTATTCCAAATCAGCTTCCACACTAACCACTCGCTTCTGTTGATATGTTTCTATTTTTTAAATACAAATAGGCTTTTTTTTCCTTTTTTTTTCCCTTTTCCCTCTCTTTGTAATGATCCATATACTGTACGTTAGGTCACTATAGACTTATCCTTATATTGCTGTAGTATAGTCCCAGTTTTGCACTAGCATGATACCAAACTTTACACACAAGCTTATCAACTTTTTAAGACCACCAGCTTCCGTAGGTTTTCCTTATCATTTCATGCTTCTACCTACAATAGTCCATTGTTGTTTGGTCCACAGAGTCGATGCCCATATACATTACATTTGAGTATCTTAATACTTCTTGGATATTTCCTTTTAAATCCCTACTACAATGAGTCTTTTTGACATCTATTTTTAACGTGTTTTTTTGGGTTTTTTTTTCCCAGCCAAACCTTCACTTGTCTCTTTAGGCACTTTTAATTCGAGTACTCCAACAGAGTTCATTGCGATTCCTCAGGGACCGAATCCCACTGAGAAGCGTCTTTGCTTTGTCTGGTGTTTTCTTCCCCACCCCACTTAGTAGTAGGTGCCGAGATGAGAAGGCATGTGAGCAGCTGGCAGCCTGGTGTTGGGGTAGATCCCTCCAGTCGGCGAATTCCAGTACGGGTTGGGGGCAGCAAAAAAGCTGGAGGATGTTACGGGCAAGGCAGGGGGGTGGGGAGCCACAAAGTTCATCTTCTGCGGGTGCGCGTGGTACGAGCTCATGTAGGGCAGGTCTGACGGGTATTTGTACATGGACGACTCCGGGGGGTGCGGCTGCAGGGCCTGGGCGATGCCGTGGAAGTCGAATTTGTAGGCGTAGCGCTTGCCGTGCACCTTGGTCATGATGTTCTTGTCGTAGTAGTAGCGCAGGGCGCGGCTGAGCTTGTCGTAGTTCATGTTGGGCTTGCTTTTCCTCTCGCCCCAGCGCCGCGCCACCTCGTCGGGGTCAATCAGCTTGAACTCCCCGTTGGTGCCTTCCCAGGCGATGCAGTTCAGGTTGGCCCGGTCCGAAAGCAGCTCCAGCAAGAACTGCCACAGCTGGATCTGCCCGCTGCCTGCGGGGAGGAACAAAGCGGGAATGTCAGGGGTAGCGTTAATAATGTCAAGGCATCAGTTCTGCAGGCTCTCCCCGAGGAGCCCATTAGGAAACGCTGTGATGTCGGCTCCTAATTGTTACTATTAACCAGTCCCCCTTCTCCCAGGACTGTCTCACGAAACCCCGAAGAGCAGGGATAATTGCAACGTGTCGTGTTTTCCCTCATGTGAGTGGCAGAATGCCATTCCATGGGGGTTTAATTGTTACCTAATGTCATTCAGCGCAGACAATTGATGGGGAAATAATACAGTGCTCATTTAGGAAACTAATCTCTAAAGTTCAGCACAAACAGCTTTCACTTGCGTAACATTCTGCTTGTTCTCACAGCATTATGTTGCAACTAAATGTTCTCTGCTATGGAATGAGCCCACACAAAATGGAGAAGCTTAGAGCAAGCTGGGCCCGTGCCAAGCCATATCATCCCTTTGCAGCATTTGGGGAAATGCAGAACGGAAACTTATTAGCTTGCTGTTGCACTGCATACAACCAGAGGGCAAAACAATGGCAAGAACAGTGAAAAGGTCCATAAAATACATCCTTGTCATCATTCTGCTTCAAATGAGTTTAAATGATTATTTTACATTAGGACATAAAATGTTGCTGTTGTATTTTTCTCACTCTCCGCCAATTCCACCGCAAAAAGAAAATAGTTAAGTCTGCGACAAACTTTGCAAAAGTGAGGTAAGGCAACAAAATTTGACCATTTTAGACAAGTGAGAGTAGATTTCAAAGGGCCTTGCCACTGATAGTCATGTTAGAAGCTTAGCACTTCTTAACAAAGCAGCACTGAAATGATGCAAAATGCAGCTGAAGCAGCTTGCGACGCAATCTGTTTCACAAGCACAGTGTCAGCAGAATTTGCCAACCAGCCTGGATGTGCTAACTCTGAACTACATCTCGGACCAGGAATCGGTTGGGTTTCTTTCTTTTTTTTTATCCAAACCAGCTCTTGTGGGTATAATAAACAAGCTTTTCTTTAGAAAGCTTATAGTAGCAATTACAGTATCGCGCTAGAGCAGCATCTGAAACCCATTAGCAGTTTATACTTCAGTGCAACTAAAACCCATATTCATTTAAATTGTATTTATCCAAACTGGCCTTAATGAATTTCTTCTGTTCCATTAACATGCATTAAATAAACAAACAAACAAAAGAATCCATGGTATGAGCAAGGCATGCAAGTTTTAATACACGAAACATAACAAGAGGATTAGGCTTTGAAAATCAATAAACAGTTCAGCACTGGACAAAACACAAATTTTTGAATAAGCAATCCAACATATGTTCTAACATAAACACTTGCCTTCCAAATGTAATATATAGTCCTATGAAAATAAATGGTTGCTGTCAATTTCCTTTTAATGAGAGAGTAATTCCACCGATTTATAAACACACAAAACATGTGAAAGCACAGGAATGATGGCGTGGAGGAATTCCATATCCAAATGTTAAAAAAGCATCCCGATCCAGATTGTGTTAGTGTCATCCACAGTAATGAAGTCTACCAAATGGAGACTTAATAAAATTTGAAAAGCCATGATTTATGAACAAATTAAAGGGATGGAGGCCCCCACTTCCAGTTAAGACCAGTGTTGCCTGGAAACCCCCGTCATCTCAGGCCATTTGGAAAATCCTGTTCTTAACACTTACTTAATTACTTTGCTCTGCCACACAAAACTGTTTAGAAAGTCAGCTAATCTAGAACTGTGCTTGATGTCACTCGGGAGAAAGCAAAAGGAAACAGATCAGCATTTTGCCAGTTCCAGGCCTTGAAAAGCCATGGATTGTTGTAAAAAGAACCACTGTCACTGGGGGCTGGGGAGATCCGTGTGGAACAGGGAATGCTGTGCCCTGGGACTGTCCAGGCAAGGGACACAAGTGGAACACAGCATCAGTCCCCTGTGCTGGGCTGTGGTGTTGACTGTGGTGTTGTACAGCCACAGCGTGGCCTGCGGACTGGGAGCAGTGAAATCTGCACAATTCCCCATCAGAGCTACTGAATCACCCAGCAGATCCCTTGTCTTTAGCAAAAACATGCTGGTCCAACGTTGGACTTGATGATCCTTGAGGTGTTTCCCAACCAGGATGATTCTGTGAGTCTATGATTCTCTTCTAAGCCACACATCCCTATCCGCAATGCACCCCGTTGCCTTCTTGAGGTGGGAGAACATTTTTGAAAGTGTTTAACCCAGTTATTCTTTGCAAATAGATTATACTCTCCTGGCTTTTGTTTTCTTTTTCCTATATATTTCTGCTGGCTTGGGTT
The DNA here is from genome assembly GCA_013397175.1 of Platysteira castanea. Lineage (NCBI taxonomy): Eukaryota > Metazoa > Chordata > Aves > Passeriformes > Platysteira > Platysteira castanea. The sequence continues at coordinate 500,430 of VYXC01024357.1, forward strand.
ATTCATCCCAAAATTTTGTATTCATCAAGGCTAGTGTGATACTGTGTTGTGGATTAACAGAATCTGGGACACATCTGATGAAGATTGGTAAGAGATTTGCACCCTTCTGGAGGGGTAACTGGAGACCAGATGGGGTCCCTTACACCCCTTAACCAAATCCTCATGTTCAGGCAATTGAAGTGAACTCCAGCTTTGACGATTGGACTTTTTGGAGGTCTTTTCCAACCTTAATGACTTTAAGGTTCCTCAGTCCCACCCCTGTGTGATTTAGATCTGAAAAACACTGGGTATCATCAGCTCTCACTAAATCACACTGAAGAGTGGGAAAATCTCCCAGGTCTGGTCTTAAAGCTGAAGTGGGGACACTCAGCAGTGAAAGGAAAGCCTCCTACATCAGCAAAACCTCTTCTCACCTGGATTTGCAAGTCGGCTGCTGGTCGGTCCGAGAATCTGATATGGATCTACAAAATTGTGAGAGAAAGATTTAAAGTCATGCAACGATGGTGTCAAATATTTTGGGTATTATTGTTTAACCTTGTAAGGGGCAGTGTGCACTGCCTGATGGGACAGCAGGTCCAACACCCAAGCAATTTCCTCTCTCTGCATGGCAGTATTTGCATGTTTTCCTTTCAAACTGGGTGTGCAAGGAGATACATTTGCCTTTTGTGAGGTATTAAATGCAGATGTATATATTCAGCATGTGAAGTTTGTTACGAAGCATTCTGGTGGTGGAATCCCCACCCCTGGAGGTGTCCCAGGAAGGCCTGGACGTGGCACTCAGTGCTCTGGGCTGGGGACAAGGTGGGCATGGGGCACAGGTTGGACTCAATGACCTTGGAGGTCTTTTCCAACCTCAGTGATCCCACGGTTCCGTGATTTTCCTTTGTTACTGGACTCCAAGTGAGGGATCCCATGTATTAACCCTGCAACTGGGGTTTTCAGAAGAGCCTCTGTCAGCCCTGCAATGCCTGTAGCATCTCAGTATTTCCCTCAAGGAATCCCCTCTGGAAATGGAAACTTACTTTGGCCTGAAGTCCAGCAGGGAAAAAGGGAAGGCTGTGACAGCAGGACCAAAGCCAAAGTGAGGGGCTGCAAGCACTGAGTGCCCCTGTGGCTTCTGCAGCCAACAAGACAATCAGGTTGCATTCCTTACACGTTTAAATAATCTGTGCAGCTCCCACACAGCCCTTAAAAGTTACTCAGGACATACATAAATCATCAGTATATTTCTAGAAGATTCTTGTGGTTGGAAGGCCGGATTAGATAAAACACTGTTTAGGCAAAAATCAGTGTAATACTTCCCAAGCAGTCTGTGCACGAGTTAATGAGACCTATTCAGGCACAGTCTCGTTTAATTATAACAAAACCCAGAATAATGATTTAAAATCCATGTGATAAAAACTGGCTCAGAGTCTTCTGAGCTAAGAATATCCTCTAAATCTCTTTTATTTCCTCCTTCTAACCTTTTGCTGTTAACAAAAGCCATGACTGACTCAGGACCTTTGTAGTGCTCTCCAGCTACCTGTCCAAAATACAGCTGAATTTGCAATAAGGGATCAGGTCCCACCCTGTGGATTTGTGGCTTTGAAAACACAAAAGGCCCCCATTTTGCTAAATCTCTGCTCTCCAAACCCATAAACTTCTACTTTCTCCTCACTTTCCCAACAGACTAAGAATCCCTCTAATATTCCTGCTGCTTTTCAGGAGCCAAATTCAAATGAGTTTCTGTAGGCTGTAATCCATTCCCTTTTTCTTTCTGGCTCATGCACATTTTCCAGCTGTTGGTATTTCAGCTGCTGGGCTCTTTGGGCATCTCTGCCTTCCACCTTTGCACCTAAACTGTAGGTAGATTTCTTTTTTAATAGCATTTTCATTCTGCAAGGATGTCACTGCCTTTAAACATTAAATCCATCCCAAATCCAGCTGCAGAGCCAACCCCGTACACATCTGGGGTTTCAGTGGTCCCCAGCTGGAGGGGTCTGACCCAGATTGTGCAGCCTGGCTGGTAGGTGAGAGCTGCCCTTCTCCTCGTGTTCAACAAACCCAGGCAGAATGCAAACCAAACGACACCCACCTAACTGAGGACGCTGGTCTTCTGTTTTGGGAACTGTTGAGGATGATGGCTGAGTAGCTGAAAATGGAAAAAAAAACCCCATGCAGTTATTTTTTCCAGTTAGGAAATGAGATTTGCAAACCTACGAGAGACCCCTAGGCCTGGAACTCCTGCTGCTCTCTGCTCCACGATAGGCACGACAGGATTTAAGGCACATAAAAAGCTTTTTAAGGCTCTGTGGTGATGCACTCGATGAAGTTTGAGTTTAAGGAGGGATGTGGCTGCCCAGTGACTCCTCCCAGAACTGCCCATCCAACTGGCTTTCCCAAAATGCACAGATAAAACCCCTCCAGAGCTCCTGTAATTCCCTTTGGAGGCTAATCCACGTTTCCCCAGCTGTGCAGATGCTTTTACCTTTGGACTGAGGGCTGGGGTGGGTGTGACTCGTCCACGCTGATCTCCTGGCTTGCTCATAAGGCAAATCTGGGAAGGAAAAGGAGACCTATTCATGTAGATACGGCCTAAAGTGGTTATGCCAGAAAGGGGAGGTTTAGGGGGGACTCAGGATTTGGGAAATTGCTGAAATAGGCAGGGGATTCTTTGTTAAAACCTTTATCTTTATTGTCCCTATGCTCTGCACTGCTCTACAGAGGTGCCTGTTCTTGTCAGAAGTCTGAGCTGCACTGAAATAGGTGGTGCAAAGAATCTTTAGAGACAACACAGAGTTCATCACTTCCAAAGGTTCAGGATACTCCCTTTAGTCCCCTTCCCCAGCCCAGGACACCAAGGAATGGCACACACTGACATCATGAATAATCTCTGCTAGAATCTTGCAGGAAAAGTCCCCCAAGAGCTCGTTTTATGCATAAACCCTCCCAAATTCACACCAAATTCAGCATTAGCAGTATTTCCTTCTAAGAAGACAGGCTTTAGTTGATTTATTCCTTTCTGCTTCTCGGGACAAGCTCCTTAAATTTTCACATCTAAATTTTCATTTCCCTTTCTTTCATTTACTCGTTACTTCTATTTTATTTCAGTGCTTTAGCATATATAAAAGATGAAAAAACTAAACTATAAAAGCTTTCTTCATGAAGCAAATGTAGTAAATTCAAATGTTTGGTTTGCCCTTAGAAATCTCTGGCAGTTTCCTGTGCTTTTCCACGGCTGACTTTAATGCATTAGCTAAAATGACTGCCAAAATCAGAGACTTCTGTAACTTCCAGGATCTCAGGAAGGCAGCAGTGCCCACCTGGTGGAACTAAGCTGGTGCAGATGTCTTGACTCTCAACACTACTTGTGCTTTATTTCAGAATTCATGTTTGGAAATGAAACCAGTTAGAAAGCAAAGAAACAGCCCCAGACCGGCTCTGTGCAAGGCAGATCTGCCCCTCTCCAAGCACTGGGAGAAGCAGCAGTGCATGGAAATAAAGTGTAAAGTGTGAAAAGCACCACCAAATTGCCTTTAATTTAATTAGTCTGTTTGGCACTGCCAGCACGTCCACCTCCCAGAATCCTACACTTCAGAAGCTTTGCTTTTGCTGAGATTTGCAATTGGTCTTTGTACTGCCTGTATTTTGTATTTTCTGCCTGTACTGTATTTTCCTGATGGATAACCTTGTCTCCCTGATTCCTTGAGAGCTGTTCCACAGCCTCGGAGCACACAATGTGAATTGTGCAGGTGCTCCTCTCTGAGCAGAACCCTGCTGGGTGTGCAGGTGAATCACTGTGACCTGCAGATGTCCTGACCAAGCTGAGATCAACACTGCTGTTCAGTTAGAGACTTTACCATCTGGCAAAAAAA
>VYXC01024357.1:504307-551139 GCA_013397175.1 Platysteira castanea
TAATTCCAGTGGGTTCTGAGTTCTGTCTGTGCAGAGGGGTCTCAGCTGTGGGGGGCTTGCATGTCTCCTGTGCAGTCCTGCCTTGCCTGGCCAGCTCCCTACCTCCACGGCAGGTTCTCTACCTTCTCTCTAGATTTCCTGGCCAGCCAGATTCTGGTGACATAAGGAACCTATTTTTCCCTCCAGTTTTTCCATTCCCTGCCCAGAAGGACACTGTCCCAACCACAACTCCCTCCTCTCCTCTCCTCTCCTCTCCTCTCCTCTCCTCTCCCTTCTCCTATTTTTGGCTCTCCAAATCATCAGACACCTGTGCCCTGAGAGGACTGGGAGATGCTGTGTGTGCTTGTACTCGGTGGCACTTGAAACGCATTTGGTACAAATTCAGTACAGTGAGAAAGATGTTTTCCCTTTTAACTCAACACATCACAAGATGATCTTTTGACTACGCCCTCTCCATGAAAAGAAAAATCCAGTTATCAGCTTTTCTAGAAATAGAGCAAAGTTCCAGCTTCATTCTTAGTTCAGCATCGGGCCTTGATAAACACGTTGTTATTCCAGATAAGCAGATCTGTTCTTGTCCACGAGATATCAGCACAACATGTCCTTATCTTGGACAGATGGCTGATGGGAATGCTCCTGTTTGGAGAGACAAACCCCAGCCAGGTGTCCCTGAGCTCCTGAGAGCCTCATTGTGTCACTGTCACTGAATCCTCGTGTTCTGTTGTAAAGGTGACTGGAGAAACCCTCCTTTGTCACTGCGAGCCCTGCTCATTTCCCATTTTCTATTGTAGTGCCTTAACAATGGCAGTGCTTAATTACTCTCTCCAGAACTGCACCCCAGGATTTGGCTGATTCCCACTGAACGTTATTTATTCCCCCTCCTCCTCATTTTTGACCTTTTTCATGTCATCAAGTGATTGTCCCCAGGGTCTGCTTTTGCTCTCACATGAGCAGTGCTTTGTTATGGGAAAGCTTCTTTGCAGTCTGGTTGAAATGTGACATTTAACTCAAAGGAAACCCGTGGAATAAGCCAACAAAACACTTTCCTGAAAGAAAACTGCATTTCTGCAAACCCCCCTTGTTTTCTGAATAAAAATTCTGACTTTGAAGACGTCCGTCAACTTTCAATTGTAAAAGATATAATGAAACAATGCTTCCAAAACCAAGACAGTTTTTTGTAGAAAATGTTTCTTTCTGCACAGAACAGACACCCTAAAACCAAACTGCAATTCCACAAGCAATTGTGTGAGCACAGAAAGCTGTTGACACAAAGCATTTTGTTTCTGAAGTGTCATTTTAAATGTGAGTTAGGTAAAAATGCTGACATGAAGGAGCTCCCCATGTCTGCTATGTGGTTTAGGACCTTTTCCTTTAGAGAAAATTAACATTTTATTTTTCCATCACACGTAGGATGAAACAAATATGGAAATCATAGACCTTGTCAGAGAACAAAAAATCCCACTTTTCATTCAAGTCCAGTGGAAAAAAGACTCATTCCAGCCTTTGCCTGGAATTCTCTCCATTGGCATAGCTTTTCTTGCAGGACAGCAGGTCCCTCTGGTCTTATGCTACACGTTCACTTCTGCTGGGAATTACTGAGAGTCTGGGGCCTCTGGATTTCTGTTTGGTAATTGTTTCTATAGTTCTGCTTTGTTTTCTCATTCCTGTTTGTGTTGATATTCCCCAGTGCCACTGAGAGCTCCTGGGTGCCACAGTCTGCTTTAATGCTTCATGAAAATGTTTAATTTATTTGGAATATCCCTTCTTCTTAAACTGACACTAAGCAGGTGCTCTGTGAGACTCTTTGATTCGATAATTATATCACGTTTCCTCAACCCCAGACTGTGATTTAAACAATTTCAAACCTCTGTATCTCTCAACACGCTCCAAAGACTTTTCCATATTCCCATGGCTTTCCCACGTGTTTCTAAGCACCTCCAAATTCTGCAAAGAGCCTTTTTGATAAGGGATGATTGACACGGCCTTCCATGCAAGGCCACACTGCTCGGTTATTTAATGGCACAGCCACATTTCCCATGTGATTCTCCACTGTGGTTCTTCATTTGTTCACATTTTTCACTCTGGCCCACGAGCAGAGCAGTGGCTGTCACTGTGCCATAAATAAAGATGACTGTGTTAAGTTGTTCCTTCATGAGTGAAGGGGGCTAATTTGGAATCAGTAAGATATGCAAATAACTTGTGCCTTGTGCTGCGTTTATCAGCTTGTGTTTTCAGCTGTTAACACACTGCCAGGAGGTTTCTCCCTAAGGAGCTTCCTGGGTAGCTGGACAGGAATCCCTCAGAGGAATCTCTGGGCTTAAGTAACTACAAAATCACAGAATCATGGAATGGGTTGGGTTGGAAGGGACCTTAAGGATCACCCAGTGCCACCCCTGCCATGGCAGGGACACCTCCCACTGTCCCAGGCTGCTCCCAGCCCCAGTGTCCAGCCTGGCCTTGGGCACTGCCAGGGATCCAGGGGCAGCCACAGCTGCTCTGGGCATCCTGGGCCAGGGCCTGCCCACCCTCCCAGGGAACAATTCCTGCCCAAGATCCCACCCAGCCCTGCCCTCTGGCACTGGGAAGCCATTCCCTGGCTCCTGGCCCTGCAGCCCTTGGCAATTGTCTCTCTCCATGCTTCCTGGGGCTCCTTCAGGCCCTGCAAGGCCACCCTGAGCTCAGCCCAGAGCTTCTCCTCTCCAGGCTGAACAATCCCAACTTAATTCAAGATGTCCATTATTGGTGACGGGCTAATTAACCAGTTCTTGATTTGTTTCTTATGATAGGCTGTTTTAAATTCTATTGTAAATAGTTGTGGGGCGTTTTGGTAAATGCCTTATGAAAGCCAAATTGTATGCACTGGATCAGCAGTTTCCTTTTTAGCTACTAATATAAACAAACAAATCCAGCAGAGTTTGATTTCCAAGGATCCAAACAGGTTGAATTTGTTGATGTAATGGCCTGGTAGCTGTTTCCTTATCTCTCGTCTCTAATTATCACTTAACAAATCTACAGACATGCATATACACATGTATACAAGGGTATTTAAAATAGTTTCCTGTATGTGCTATCCGGGATTCTACCCTAGAGCACAAGTAATTTAATTGCTATTCAAAACCCCCTTTTTCTAATGTGAGAATGCATCTTTGGACCAGAGCTCAGCCAATTCCAATACATGTCCCTTCAGAACACTTGGACTTAGGCCTCTGGCTCAGTAATGGAGTTCCTTTAAATTTAGTATTTTGCTGTAACTCCTCCTGGTGTCCCTTAGTACTCTGCACTCATTACTGGAAAAGCAAATGTCCAGATTAGGCATTTTTCCAGCATTTTTTTTTGTGGTAAAGGGTGATAAAGGAAATCTTTGGCTTCATAGCCATGTCCTCACCTCCTTTAATTATTCCCATTAGCCCTTCACAAATCAGCACATCCATAACATTTTCACAGGCTTCAAAATTTTAAGCATTAAGAACTTCCTTATGTTTTGACTTTACTTTTTTAAGACTCTTAAACTCACGATCAGATTGTTGTGGGTTTTGCTTGCCTCCAACATAAATAAAATGCAGAGAGCAGGAGGAGCATGTATACTGCATTTTTAGAGTATTTTTCCTCAGCAGACTTCAAATAAAAGGGAATTTTAGCAAGTGACTGTGCTGGGACAATGCAACAGAACCAGTGAACAGAGCTCAGGTTTCTGATTCCCTGGTGCTTTAAAAAGTTGATACATTTGCTTCAAAGACAGAGATTTGGGGAAGAAATGGACTTTAATTAAACTGCCCTATTTAATTATTTCACTCTACACAGTTATATGGACACACATATATGTGATATAAGTATATAATGCGTGTGTTCAAAATAGAGCCTCATATTTATGGAAAGAGAAGGAGAAAAAGAATGAGATACTTCAAGAGATGAAATGAGTAAGATCACAGCACACAAAACGTGGTCATTGTTCATACCTGGCCTGGTTGAAATTCTTTGTGTTGCTTCTGGATAAACTGATGTGTTTGGGAAAATAAAAGTGGCACCTCCTGAAGAGAAAGAAGAGGACATAACAAGATTCATTTCCACAGTCCCTAAATCCACCAACATTTTCCCTCCTGTAGTGTGACTAAATGAAGACTCTGAATAACTAATTCCTGCCTTAGGACTGCTATATATAGAGCTCATTCTTATAATCTTTACATCTATGTAAATCCATTCAAATTACTGGATAAAAGTCTGTGCAAAATTTGTCTTAAGAAAGGAGTCTTGTCAAGTTTGGGAAATCCTTCTACCACAACCACCTCCACCTGGGAGTGGCTTTGTATCCTCCGAAATAAAACCTCTTGGCCTTCATTAGTGCATTCCCAGAAAGGTTCAGACTTTCAACACAGACTTTTGGGTCAGACCCTCAGAAATCTCATTAATCTTCCACAGAGCGAAAAAATGAGGAATATTGAGCGTGATGTAGGAAATGGAATCTCCCTTTTCTCAGGCGTTGAAATTGCTCTGACTACACCAATGGACTTCTAATGACCCTCTCCAGGATCAGGAAAAAGGTCAATCACTGCTGATTCCAAGAACTCTTTTTTCTAACTCTTTCGTGGCCCACTGAAAATTGAACAACTGATTTTCCGTATGCTGATGATCAGCACGGTCTTATTCATACTCCCCAACGACAGATAATCTCATTTTGGTGAAATGAATCTCAGAATGTCATTGTCAGTGCACACGTAGAGAAAAAGATAACACACAGAACTGCTGAACAACACTTGGATATCTCTAAGTGGAAACTGCTTGGCAAATTAGAATCTCAAAAGCCAGAGATGGAAAAGACCATCAAGTCCATCTATTTTTAAAAAGGACTTAAACCTTATTCCAAACCACATCAAAGTAAATAGAGAATTTTTTGTTGCCTTTGGTGGGGTTTGCAGCAGGCCTACAGCCCACAGCAGGACTTTGTTTGCCACCATGACCAGTGGCAAACCTCTAATGTCAGGGAAAAATCTTCTAATCCAGTGAATTTTGCTATGAAACTCACTTGGAGTGAAAAACTAAATAAAATATGAAAGCAGCATTGCAATCCAAGTTTTGTTTTCTTTTTTTCCTTTTGCATTATCCTTTGTATTATCTTTTTCCTTTCTCATAGAGAATTGTTATTTCTGGTCACTGTAGGTAACTAACACCCTCAGGCATGATCATGCAATATTCCAAACGTCTTTTGTAGGGATATAAACCACATTATTTGTACAGTTCCACGCCATCCTCTGTTGCACAACTGTTAGAGCAAGTTAAAATAGATTCTGAATTATTTTCATAAGTATTTTAAGTTGCATCCTGAAAGACAGACGGGGCGTGTGTCATTCTCCTACCTACACTCAACACTTTCCTGGGCCAAATTAACAGAAGGGTGAATAGCAACAAAAATCATTTTACATTCAGATCAGACTTAGTGGAATTTCCAGCTCAAGTTATTTCCAGCTCATAGCCAGAAAACGAGATGAGCTAACAGCCTAAAGAGCAATTTTATTGATTTACACAGTATTTACTGCCACGGGAGGGGAGACACCCCCACTCCCCAGAGCCCAAAGCACTTCTGAGATCCAAGAAGCTTCTAGGGATCCACGGAGTAGATCTGACAGTACAATGAGACAGAAGGACCAAAAAAATCCTCAGGTGAAAGGCCCCAAACTTGCAGTTTTATGCTGTGGTAGGGACCCCACTCTCTTGCAGGACACAAGGAACTTTTGCACCGTTTTTGCATCGTCTGGCCCTGCGTGATCTCACCTTTTCTCTGTGTGCCTGTGCAGAAAACACACAGACAGCAGGGAGGGGATTCTCTCGTCTCCCTCCTGATTTACCACTTCCATTTTTTAGCAAGCAGCCCATGGAAAGGAATCCTGTGCTTTTAGAAGATGACCTACAGCAGTGGGAGCAGTGCCAGCATTACCTGTGTTTCTAGCATGCATTAACCGTGGAGAGTTTTGTAAGGCCTTATCAACATCATCTGAAGTCAAATGTGGAAGAGGAGCTACAAAACAAAACAAAAAGCAACACCAAAATGTAAAAAAAAGTCGTGAATTATCTTTTTAAACCATATTTTCCCCTGAGAGGATTGCCTGAATGTGAGTCTATCTAAACAGCCTGCAGTCTGAAGGGAGGTGTGTGGGCTACAGGGTCAATTAGGGCATTCATTTATCCAATATCCTAATTTATTATTATGAATGCACAAAATTTCTGGCTGGTTATTGACAGTGTGCGTGTGGAGGAGACTGCACCGCACTGGTGTTGCAATGCTTGGTGGTTTTTTTCTCTAAAAACCATGTTCATTTTAACTTCTTTAAACTGAGGTAAATTTTCCTCAAGCTTAGGGGTGAAAGCCCTCAATCCAGGTAATCCCTAGTCCCTTTTTCCCCATTGACATTCTAGCCATGCACTACAATTAATTTGCATTTGGACTTCAGGGACTGTTCCTTTTTTTTCCACGAAATTTACAGAATTTTTCTTTTATTCAATTCAGTTAAATCTTCCCGATCCTATCCAGAGTACAGCAAACTGCTGCCAGTCCTTAGAATCATGCCTGGAATTCACTTCATGAATCAATCTTTGCACTCTCGTTTAGTTAAAATGGAAAGAAATGAGTATGTGACCAGAAAAAACATTAGCACTGAACCCCGTGTGATTTTCTCCCTGATGAATGTGGTGAGCTGCAACTTGGTTTTCCTCTGAGATGGACATGTAGAAAAGAGTCCCTAATTCTTCTCTTTGATAAACATGAGTGAAATTAATGGGAATCTTTCCATCAAACTCAACAGGATTTGGGTTGGGCTCCCTATGATGTCCTTAGCAACAGCAACATTTGCAACAGACATTGGAAAACCCAATTTTCCACAGCAACACATTTAGGATCTGCAGGCACGACGGAGGCTGGCTTACTCTCTCTGAGGTAGTGTAGGTGTGACAGGAGGATGTCTGCATTGTAGCTGGGGGTGAGCCTCTGGAAGTCATCCTTGGTCATTTTGCAGAGCTCCTTGCCGTCGATGTTCTGGAAGAGCAGGATGTCCACGTCGGGCAGCCCGTACTCCTTCACCGCCCACTCCAGCCACTGGCGCACGTGGTCTGTGCTCCACAGCGTGGGGTCTGGGGGGCCACAGAGAGGAAAATCAGGCAGGGAAAGGGGGATTGCTGAGGCACTGGGCCAGTGCAAAATAATCCCCTCTTCACTGATTGCTGGAGGAATTAATTTGGTGTGCGGAGCGCGAGGGAGAACAACTGTGGAGGGCTGTGGGCTCTGAGTGTTAACAACAAACCCTGTGCTGCTGGGTGAGCTCCTTCTCCCACTCAGCTCTTCTGCCTCGTTCTTTTTAGGCCATTTTAGCCACAGACTGGCAGAGCTGCTGGCCCGCTGACAGCACTGCCAGCTGTAGCTGCACAATTTTCAAAACTCTCTGTTCAATCCTGATCTTTATTCAAGTGAAATTTCCACTCGTGTCTGAACTACTCTTCCTTGGGTGTAGGCTAAGGAAGCACTGACAGATTTGGGCAGTTATTTCACAAACTTGAGTGGGCCTCTAGTTAATAATATTAGAATGTTAAAACATTCTGCATTTTCTTTCCTAGACTGCTGTGTTGGCACCTTGCTACACCTGCGTGGGTTTTTACTCAATACCCGAGGTATTGGCAAAACCATCTGGGGGAAAAGAGCCCCACACAGTCCAGATTTCTGGCAAAATGTTTTTCAGTGAATCCTTAATTTTAACTTAAACTCCTCTTTTTTCCCTCCAAACGCCTCATTTTCTATTTCTCTCCCATTCTACTTTTCCTTGTTACTGAGTAAGGACCCAACAACACAAAGGTCCCTCAGCTCCTACCATGAAGAATTTATACTTTTTGCAGAGAAAAGATTACAGGCAAGGGGAAATAAATTATTCAGGAGTTTCTGCCTCATCATCTTAATGATTCTGTGATTTTGTGATATCCTCAAGGCTGAGAGTGGAGCACATGGAGGTCAACTGGCTGTTGTCCATCACATGAAAATCTGGGACATGAATGGCAGCCTAAACAGCTTTTCTATGGCTCAGCTTCACTGCCATTCCCTCTGCTTTGACTGCTGTTGAGGCTGGTCTGAAAGAGGTGGAAACCTCCTGAATTCCACCAGGAAACATTTAAAATAATGCCTCCATCTGATATGAGATAAGCAGGAATCTGGAGGGATTCAAGTCTGGTGGTAACTCTTGGGTCTGGATGGGATTGCCCACACCTACAGCAGACAACTCTAAATTCAGTTTGGTCTGAAGTAAACAACCAAACACCTGGAAATTTACCTAAGTATTTTGATTATGTCTGCATTTTTAAACACTCCTTATTTATGATAAATAAAAAGTTACCACAGCTGGAAATGTGAATTTTTCTTTTTTTACTTCTAGCTTTACCACATGAACTGCCCACTGCCTAGGCAGTAATCAAAACCAACTGATTTTTACCCAATAATTCCTTTAAGTGACCTCAAAACAGCAAGGCCGTGAGTGTGACCATCTTCTTCCTTGAAAGCCATTCAAATCCACCTCAAACACAAATCCAGGAATACACTAAATAAAAAATCCCTTGCTGAGCTAACCATGCTAAGGATTACTAAAAAACTTTAAAAAATAAAGTGCCAAACACCAGGAAGAGCAATGTTTTAGGAGAACATTCAAAAGCTGTGTATTTCAGCGCTGGCAGGACACTCATCCTTCAGAGCATCACTCTCCTGTGTCCAGAACAGAACTGACAATACCATTGCAAAGGACACTGCAACAGATTTGTCCACACCTTTCTTGACAAATAACTGAAATAATCACAGCTTGCAAAATTGGCCACAGTCAGTACTCTTGCATGCCTAAGCAACTGAAAAACTGTAAGAATGTTAAGCAACATGGCAGAGGCAGAAATATTTCAGACAGGCACCTCTCTGCTGGAGAGGAACCTGCAGCAAAGCATTCCCTCCTGGCTGCAGGTGTGGAGCTTACCCTGTGCATATCCTGTGGTTTAGGAACACCCACAGATGCCGTGATGTTTTCACTTGGAAATAGGCGTGCTAATTATTCTGCAAAATATTCCAGGTTTGTTTGGAGGACAAGGCAGCCAGAAGTGACAAGAAGGCAGCCTTCTTGTCCCATTAACTGCTGAATCCCACAGCCAAGCCTGCCCAAGAATTTCTCAATTGTGCTCTTACATTGCAGTGGAGTTGTCAGTTTGCTTATTAAAATGTTTTATGCTGCCCAGACTCAGGGGATAACCCACATAAAGGCTTTTTCATGCCCTGTTTGATCTCACAGAAACGTGTTTTGGTATTTTCACAGACAGCCTTGCTACAGGGATTCTTTCTCCCTCTCCCACACACCCTGCGCCCAGTTTGTCCAAGGGATAAGAAATAGGAGTGGTTCTTCCTTCTGCCCACTTTAGGGTGAAATCCTCCAAAAGGAGCTACAGGAGACAGATAAGATCTGAGTGCCCTTTATCAGCCCATTCTGCGGCTGGAATGGGAAGAACAGATTGGAGGTGTTCTCACTGTGATCCCTTTGATCCTTCTCAGCTCATTCTCTCAATAACCCCTAAAAATTACTGCTCTTTTCCTCCTGATCACCTGCCTCGCTACTTCTCTCTGAACCCTCTTAAATAATCTTAGTGACCTTGAGGGAAATGCCCTTTTTTAGCTTGCAGTTTTGGTGCAGAGGGTCTAACCTGCTGGCACAATGACTCTTCGTTCGTTGGTCGTCATGTTTGGGGGTGGGACGTGCTTCTCCTCCATGTAGTTTCCGTAGTTCATCCCGACACTGTCGGAGCTGCTCACCATCTTCCCTCCTTTTGCCACGCTGCAGTCATCTGGAGAATTCCTAGGCAGACAAGAAAGGTGTGCTCCCATTATTACTCCAGCCCTTATTAATATCACCAGCAGAGAATCACCTGGAATGAAATGGAAAACTGGGAATCGAGCACCTGGAAACTCAGCACCCCCCACCCCAGTGACTCTGCTGGCTCCTTCAGTTGTCTAAAAACACCAACCAGGTTCAGTGGACCATATATTTATTTTTATTATCACAGGATCAGGCTCTCAGATCTCTCCAGAAATTATAAACCCTAATAATTAAATTCCAGACACGAAATGGAGTCATGAGCTTGTTCAGCCTGGCAGCTGCAAGGAGCTGCATTTCCCTCTCCAAACATCTCATGGACAACTGAGAAACACAGAAATGCACTTAATTCACATTTTCTGGGGGAGAACTATTCTTAGCTGCCATTGTCCAAGCAGTCCAAGGCTTGGAGAGCTGCCCACCTCCACTGCCATCGCTGTTCCACACTCAGCTGCACTTCATGTCATGCAATGTATTCACGTTTCTACGTAAGGCTCACAAAAAAAGAGGAACATTTGCCAAAGCCATGATTCAAAATACCACACGCATGACTGGAAAAACCTTTCAGCTCCCGACTAGCTCAGTCTCCATGGTACTGTAGTCAAGACAGGGAAATCTGCAGAGGATCTGCAACCAGACACCTCTTTAATTTTGGCTTTGCTTTCTGAATAGAGTCTTTAGGTTTAACATCCCACAGGGGGTTCCCTAATGGCATTTTAATTGCATCACAGTTTTCCTTCTGGCAGACACAGACATATTTGTCCCTTAATTTAATGTCTACAACGTGTTTCATCAGAGGGAGAAAAATTGTTACAAAAATCAAAATAAAGAACTCAGCCATGGGGAATACCTTGAAATGTAAAGAGGTTGTTTGGCAAGGGAAGGAGGGTGTTAGTTGGGGTTTGGTTTCTTTAGCAATACCTCATTACTAACAAGCTTACTTTTAGTCCTGCCATTTAACTCCCAAAATTGTGCTGTGGTCTCACTAAACAAGAGGCAAGTCATAGATTCATGGAATCGTGGAATCACAGAGTGGTTTGGACTGGAAGGGACCTTAAAGCCCATCCAGTGCCAGCCCTGCCATGGCAGGGACACCTCCCACTGTCCCAGGCTGCTCCCAGCCCCAGTGTCCAGCCTGGCCTTGGGCACTGCCAGGGATCCAGGGGCAGCCACAGCTGCTCTGGGCACCCTGGGCCAGGGCCTGCCCACCCTCCCAGGGAACAATTCCTGCCCAAGATCCCATCCAGCCCTGTCACTCCCTCAGTTTAAGGCCTTTCCCCCTTGTCCTGTCACTCCATGTCTTGTCCAAAGTCCCTCTCCAGCTCTCTTGGAGCCCCTTTTAGGCCCTGTGACCCAACTGTGTTGACTGCTCAGCATTACCATGGCTCAGGAGCTAATGCAGTTTTAATTCTCACATGTGTGTTTTAAAAAAAGAACCAGCACTTGGAAAGCTGAAAAGTTAGTGTACATCTTAAATACTGAAAGAAAATATAAAGTATAGCATTATTTTTTCTACGCAGTATTGCTACTAATTTTACCCTTCTGTGTTAATGCAGATATTAAAGAAAAAGTCAACTGCTGATGACTTTCAGTTTAAAAATAAAATATATCACAGAGATCATTCAATGGATGACAGCATCTTCTTTAGGAGAAGGGAAAGGGCCTTGAATGTTGCCTGGAAAATGTTGGCTTCACACACTTTTTCCAGGATGCCCCTAAACACATCACATATGAAATCTGCCCTGTGTAAAAGCCCTGCAACTGCTCTGTCAGCCACAGGACTGAAAAACAACCACGAGGGAAAGCACAGTCAGCACCTGCCACTACGTGGTGGTGAATTCAGCCCTTCCTCTCACAACCAGAGCACTTGGGCAATGTTTTCCCAGGTTTAGTTTTGCTCTCCTACCACACACCACTAAACAGAACCCTGGGATGCAGCCTATTCCTGCCTAGAGCTGAGCAAAACAAAGCTGCTTTTTGTTTCAGACACAAATGCTGCAGAAGAGCTTTTGTGATGATCCCTTGTGAGTGAAACGTTGGCTTTTTCTGCTTCCCTCTCACAAATACAAATGGCAAAAATGCATGAGTGAGTGTGCACGTTAAATTATGGATGTTTGGAAACATCCTCCACCACCTGCCCTTATACCTGTGCAGATGTGGACCACGACTCCCCAAAACAGTTCTGGTACAAAGAACTTTTTGGCTCATTCACTGAATTTTTAGGAAACAGAGAGCTAGCAATATCCTTTAGTTTAGCTAGCACGGTTATTTAATTTTGGGATTTTTTTCTGGGGAAAGAAACTTGAGGTAGAGGGACTCCAAAGTGAAATATCCCATCAGTAGCAGCCTCCAGCACTTCTACAGGCAATGGTGCATTAAAAACACTCTTGTAAACATTGAGCAGTAAATGATGTGAAAGATCCAGTAGCACACAGCTTTTGGCAATCTGACAGGGCTTCTGAGATGCTTTTCTGATCTGAACATAAACAGACAAGGGTGGGGAAGAAGATCATAAATAAGTCATAACTTTTCATTAAAATCCAGAAGCAGATGGTCAAGGGTTTTGTCCCTTTAGCTCACTGGGTGGACAAGCAAATCCCCCATCCATCAAATCTCCTAAGACCACGCTTAATTTCAGGCATGGAATCAGTTCCATGGGACTTAACAGGACTACTCTGGCACTTCAAATTGAGTGTGTGCCCTAAACCACTGAGCCAGGGCTTAACTCAACTGCCTGGAACAAACTTCTACAGTGCAGAAAGCAAAACTGAAAACGCAAGCAGACGCAAGAAAATGGTGTTTCTAGTGCCCAGAACAACAAGAGAGTGATTGTCTACAAAGGGTTTTTTTCAGGACTTTCTGTGAGTCTGCTTTATTTCTGAACCACCGGGGGAGCAGGGTGGAAAAGCAGCTTTTGGAAAGTGTGCCCAGAGTGATGGGTGCAGCTCTGCAGTGATTCATCCCCAGCTCCAGGTCTGAAATGAAACCAGAGATGTTTTTCTTCACGGCTGCCTGTTATTTTTGCCCTTTGTAAATATACTGTGTTACACCTGGAATTTACAAAAAATAAAATAAAAAAAAAATTAAAAATTAAAAAGAGGTAAGACTACACACAGTCATGGTACCCAAGAACACTTTGTCCAGTCTTGAGCTGATAAATGTCTGCTGAGAAAGTATTTTCTCCTTGGACCTTGAAAGCCTCTCTTTTATACAGGGTTACTCAAAATAGAGCTGATTTGATGGTTAAATTTATCACCCAGTCCTACCGAAGCTGATTGGAGTTTTGCCAGCCATTGACTCTGATGAAAGCAGATGTAAGTTCATAAATAAGTGCATGAAACACATTTTTTCCTTTTCACCATGCTACTATTTTCCCCGTGTGACATAAAACACCTGTGTTGTGTCGAAGTGCAAGGTGTCAAAGAAATTCAGATTAGGAATCAGCAAAACCCTGTATGTGTCATTCCCGTAGTATAAACTCCTCTATTTAATATTTCTGAGTTTCAGCAGGAAAAAAATGAGAAAAAGTGTATTCTCCAAATATCTACATGTCTTCAGAAGTTTATTTAATAAGCACAGCTTGGATTACAGAGGCTGCTACAAGGTCAGCTCATACTGAGGGCATTGCAAAGCTTACTCAGCCTCATCCTCACTCACTGCAGCTACTCAAGTTGTAGTGAATTTGGTCAGTGCTTCCTCCTCAGAGAGTCTGTCACTGAAAAAGTGGCCCATGAAGAAAACACCTGAGACTTCCCCGAGATTTGTTACTCTGAGGTACAGTGGGGACAGCCAGACCCTCCCTTGTGAGGAGGAGCCTGTGCTGAGAGTCTGAAAAGCACTTCCAGGGGTGATTTCAGAGGCCTCAACACTTGTCAGAGAATCCCAGAATCCCAGAATGGTTTGGGTTGGAAGGGAACTTAAAGATCACGCAGTTCCCACCCCCTGCCATGGGCAGGGACACCTCCCACTGTCCCAGGCTGCTCCCAGCCCCAGTGTCCAGCCTGGCCTTGGGCACTGCCAGGGATCCAGGGGCAGCCACAGCTGCTCTGGGCACCCTGGGCCAGGGCCTGCCCACCCTCCCAGGGAACAATTCCTGCCCAATGTCCAATCAAAACCTATAATTTTTCAGTTTGAAGCCATTCCCTGGCGCCTGGCCCTGCAGCCCTTGGCAATTGTCTCTCTCCGTGGTTCCTGGGGCTCCTTCAGGCCCTGCAAGGCCACCCTGAGCTCAGCCCAGAGCTTCTCCTCTCCAGGCTGAACAATCCCAGCTCTGGCAGCCTTTGCTCCCAGCAGAGCTGCTCCATCCCTCTGCTCATCCTGGTGCCTCCTCTGGACTCCCTTCCAAGACCTCTTGTGAGTGCAAAATTTCCCACGGCGAAGTCCAGCACAACAGAGGCATGAAAATGCCAGAAAACCCACTCTGGTTGAAATATCCCTGGGGTGCTCCCACAGGCTCCTGCCCAACTGCTCAGTGAGCTGGGCTGGGGAGCTGTACACAAAGAAGTAAATAAATGGGTGAGTAAGTAACTGGAAAAGGGATGGCCAGGGTGGGAACAAGATGCCAGGTCTGTGGCAGGCAGGGAAGTCCCTCAGAAACACACCACTGGCTAAAGCTGCTTAAACTGGTGCTGAAGCCACAGTTAATCTTTGCTATATGGTGTCAAAAGCAGTCCTAAGAAGACAAAAGAAAAGAAAAGAGAAGAGAACTGCAGTTCCCCCCAGGCCACTCGGTCATGGCACTGCTCTGCTCTGTGTAGGGCTTTGCACGGCCCAGCAGCCCCAGCAGGCCATGGCCATGGAGAGGCTGGGAATGGGGCATCCCCCTGTGAACAGAGCACCCAAAACAGAGGCAAACACCTCTGTGTGGGGTGCCCTGGGCTCAGTGGGTGCTCAGGGTTACGTGGGGCTGGCCCAGGGTCACTCAGAGATGTCACCTAGAGGCACCTCTGGTTCCTTTCTCCCGTGACAGCACACACAGAGCTGTTGGTTTTCTGCGAGCAAAACAGAAGGGGCTTCTTTACTGAGCTGTACACACAGCAACCACTCATCTCCAATCAAACAATAACTTGGGCTAATTCAATCTTCTCCTTTTCTTTTTTATTTTCTTCCCCTTAGCTTTCCCCAGCCATCCTGCAACCCACGGCTGCTTCAAGCCTCAAGGCCATGGTGGCAAATGCAGGCAGTCAGCATCTGGCTCACTAGAGGCCAGTCGAGCTATAAATATTCCCAGCCTGGCTCTTTGTGCTCACAGTGGGGGGAAACAGCTGGTTTAAGTTTGACTGCACGTTGTCATTTCTCCATTAGCACAAACACTTCAATATTTCTTACGTGTCAGGTTGGAGTGAAGAAAGGGAAAGCAGGGAAGGGGGTCACGAAAAGCCAAAGCTAAGAAATGATGTTCTGTATATACATAATTTACAATTAGATTGCTGCCTGGGACAAGGCTGAGGTTTGACATGGTGATAGCTAGGCCAAAGCCACAACGACTTCCCACTTGGCCTATAACTTTCAGGACCTATTTTCTCTTGTTTTTCTTTTATTATTTTTATAGAAATTCTATTATGATGGTAATGGATTACATTTCTCAAATTGAATTTCATTTCAAGAGCTTGTAAGGCTGTTGTATTTGTGGTTTCGTAAAATATGAAATACCAGGAGATGGGGCCCTTCCCAAACCACACGTGCCTTCTTTTGTGGGCAGGGATCACATAGAAAGTTAGGAAAATAGAGCATGCCAGGCATAAACAGAAGTGACATCTTGTATGGAAACCATAATCCCCTGTGTCTGTGGAATGTCTGCTGATTTTCATGATTAGCACTAAGGGGCTGTGAGGGTGCAAAATGCTGAACCCCATGATTAGCCACTTTTCCTTACCTTCTGGTTTGTCTTAAAAAGCTATTTCCAAACTTTGAATACTGAACACTCTGATGCTGCCCTGATCAAAATGAAACACCCACTAATGACAGGGCAGAGGAGAAAACTCACCACCAGCCCTAAGTGCTCTGGACACAGTAAATCCTGTACAGGAAATCAAAAAGCAATGATGGCAATAGTCCTAAATAATGACACCAATCACAACTCTTGTGGGGTCCTATGTCATTATTTGAAGACTGTTTTTACATTTCACTGCCCACCTGAAAGCCTTTGGTCGCTGGAAAGTCAGTAGTCAATCCCAAATGTAGCCATGATAATTATGAATGAGCCCATTATCCCAGAGTGGAAAGCTTCTTATTTAGCACCTGCCAGCCCAACAACCCCCAAAAAGCTTCCAAAAAAATAAAATAGTTGTAGTACTAGTGAGACAAGTTTGTTTTTCTCCTTGGCAAGATGTTTGCCTCAAGAACAGAGCCAAACCATGCCCACACACGCACCCAAGTGCTCGTGTTAAGCTGGTGGATTTTCAGAGCAAAGAGGAGCTTCTTGAAGCAGTCACACATCCTGACTTTGCCATTTTTCCCACTTGCTAGGCAGCCACTCCACAAACCACCCAGTCTTTGGGAAAAAGAACTATCAGTCTGAGATAACCAATATCTTTTTACCCACAATTAATAACACTTTACACAGGCAGCTCCAACAAGGAAAATCATCCTCTTAGGACACATCTCCCAGCTCTGCCCTGCGGGCTGACGCAGGGGCTGACTCTGCTGGAGACAGAGAGAGCCCAATGGCCTGCTGGGGGGTTTGGGCCAGGCGTGTTGTTTGGTCTGAGCTGAGGTTTCCCAGGAATCCCGGGGCTGCATGCCGGTGGTGTGCCACCAGATGTGGAAGGGACGTGGCTCCGTGCCCCTGCCGCGGGGTCGTGTTCCAGGGGTGGAAGAAGCCGTGCCTTGGGAAAACAAGTGAGGTCAGGGTGAGGGCTGCACATCAGCCCTGCCCCTCCCCAGGCTGGATGCCCACAAGGTGGGGATCAAGAGGATGGGGCCAGAATTTTCAGTGGCAGGATGAGGAGCGATGGCCATGAACTGAACCACGAGAAGTTCCACCTCAAGAGGAGGAAGAATTTCTTCACTTTGAGGGTGGCAGAGCACTGGAACAGCTGCCCAGGGAGAACATGGGGTGTCCCTCTCTGCAGGCATTCCAGACCCACCTGGATGCCTTCCTGTGCCACCCGCTCCAGGTGACCCTGCTTTGGCAACAGGGATGATCTCCAGAGGTGCCTTCTAGCCCTGACAATTCCATGATTCAATGACTCTGTGATTCCGTGGAGCTGCTTAAATGCTCTAATTAGACCCACCAGTATCACACCATCATGCACAGGTGCCTCCTACAGCTTAAAGCCTGGATCCTGGGAGCAGGATGGATCTGCTGGAACACAGAGCTCCACATGGACGAATTCTCACTCAGTGCCTGGGCACAGCAGCTGTCACACATCTCTAGAGTGCAAGATACCTCAAGCGCTCTCCATTCCAATTTGCTGGCTTGTGTAGCTCAAAAAACCTACTCCTTAGGAGACTTTGCATCAAGGGGAAAAGAAAAAAAGCACCAGCAAAAAAACCTTTAATTCACCCTGGATTCTCAAAAGTCCTCCTGTGCGTCAGACGTCCTGAAGCCAGCGAGTACAGAGGCTCTTTGATGAAAATTCAGGCAGTTACATGCAAAGAAAAATGGTATTTCCCCAAAGAGCCAGCACAAAAGATGTATTAAGTGATAATTTCATTCTCAAATGGTTTTCAAGCAACAACTGGTAGCACTTAAATCAACATTTTGCACATGATTAAATCCTAAGGACAACTAATTATTTCTGGCATTTCTTTAAAATTTCTCTATCAGCCAAGCTGATGTTGGAAAGCTTCTGCTGCGCTTTCACTGCAGTTAACTCTCAAAATACTTCTCCAATGAAATCATCACGCTGCTCATGGCAAGAGAAATTTATCTGTGGCCTGAATAAGACTCTGTGTTCCACTTCAGCCTGCCTCAAGAAGATGGATTACCTACAGTAAATGTCATTATTCCTAGCTACCTTTGGGTAGTCCCACCCATAGGCACAGCAGAGCCCCATGGGCGAGCGTATTCCAAGATTGCTGGGAAATCCGTGGATTTAAATGTTGTTTAAGCAGTACCCAGGGCCTCACGAGAGCATTTCCATGGAGTGAATTTCTCCCTAAATGCATGACATGAATTGCACTCATTGTGGCAGAATTGCTCATGCCTAATTTGATAAAATATATAAAGAATAAACAGGAAAGTAAGAGCGTGGCATATGCAACCTTCAGATTTTTACTACAGGGTGAATCTTTTGGCCTGACCCAGGAGCAATAAATAGCAGGAAACAGGATTATTACAGTCAGGTGAAAGATTGACTGGAGGGTGGCACAAAAGGTCTCATTAGATTTATGTACCTGGGAGGAACAGAATGGCTGCACCAACATAATGTACTTAAAGAAACTCAATTTGATACCAGCTGTGACAACCTGCATTACACATGCAGCAACAGCCAGGTAAACGACAGCTTTAATTTAAACTTTTCTTGCTTTATTTAATTTAAGGTGAGCCCCCAGGCTATATTTTGTGGTGCTGGGCAGTGGGGTTTAGCTTGAAAAATACTGTTATTGTTAAAGAAAAGTGGGTAGCTAATCCCTGTGCAGCACACTGAAAATAACCCTTTAATTTCACTCTAATGGCATTTCTTTGGTATTCACAGGAATGCCAGCTCTGAGACCCTTATGTTTTGAATTTTAATGTAAGGCAATCACAGCCAAAGTGTATCTGGGGGAAGTCCTAGCAGAGGGGGCACGTTCCTTCTTTGAGTGGGTGCTTAACTGGGGATGTCTTAAGGGGTTCAATATGCTCCTAAAATTCTATACCCACTTCCAAAGGACAGAATATATGGCCAGAAAGCACTGACACAGGGAGAAGGGAGAGCTGGACAGCAAAAAAATCACAATGTGAACTTCTCCCTGGCCACCACTTTGTGGGATCTCACTCGCTGCTTTGCACCCTGAATTATTGAGATCCAGGAGGCCACGTGGGAGGACAATTCCAGAGGATACCCTGGAGATCCTCGAGGCAGCACTTGCACGGCTCTGCAATTTGGGGTCATATTTTAGACTCCTCTGGGATGACTCAGGTTTTAAAATGGGTCTAAACAGAGCAGGTACAGTTTTACTAAAAATGAAACACAACTCCAAGCGCTCCAGGTACTGCTTGTGCTAATGTTTAACATACAAAGCATTTTAAGAACTGAGGAAATAATTACCATTTAGTAATATTATTGAAGGAAATAAGTTTATGGAATGCAAAAGGGGAGGGTGGGGAAGGCTTCTGCAGAAAAGAAAATGCAAAGTAACCTACAGAAAGGCAGGGCAGCACAATCTGATACACACTTCTTTCCCTCTAAAACTGGCAGGAATGCCACATTCCAATTCCCAGAGTGTAGTAACACCACATATTACATACACACATGTACGTGAGGTTTAGAAATGCCACAACATATTTATTTTTGTTGCTTGGCAGTGTTAGTTCTCCATTAAAATGCAGTCTTAAGACCTATTTTTTCAGGCATGAGTTAGGCCCTATAAAATAAAACTTCTCTGATGAAATAAACAGTGTTTTTTAATTAGAATAACTTTTTATTATTATTTTTGTGTATAGTATGAGCATGCAATACATGCATGCAATATTTTTTGTTGTTGGGCTAATCTTTTTTTTTTTTGTAGCTTGGAAGTGATTTTTTTTGTTTCTTTTTCAGCAAGTCAGGAACTGTAGCAAAGTATGAATTTTCCTTGTCTCCAATTAGGAACTCTGCACTGCTCTTTCAACAGGGAAGGCTGTAAAAAAAATCAAGATTAATAAACATACACCTTCCACTGTCCCAGGTTGCTCCAAGCCCCAGTGTCCAGCCTGGCCTTGGGCACTGCCAGGGATCCAGGGGCAGCCACAGCTGCTCTGGGCACCCTGGGCCAGGGCCTGCCCACCCTGCCAGGGAACAATTCCTGCCCAAGATCCCATCCAGCCCTGCCCTCTGGCACTGGGAAGCCATTCCCTGGCTCCTGTCCCTCCAGTTCCTGATGAAGAGTCCCTCTCCTCGTGCAGAAACATTTTAGGAGGATAGAGCAGCCACCTCTGAAGGAAATGCAGACACCTCTCTCCACCAAGGGCAATTCTGGCAGCTGAAACCGCAGCCACCTCCTGTCTATCGGCTGTGCAGGGAGCCAGAGCATCATCCTGAGTGGTTCCATGCGTGCACACAGTAATAGGGAACAGCAAAAAGGAAGGAGAAATTGTAGAATCACAGAATATCCTGTGCTGGAAGGGACCCACAAGGATCACCCAGCCCAAGCCCTGGCCCTGCACAAACCCCCAACAATCCCACCCTGTCCAAGCGCCCCTGGAGCTCTGGCAGCCTCGGGGCCGTGCCCATTCCCTGGGGAGACTGGGCAGTGCCCAGCAGCCTCTGGGGGAAGAACCTTTCCCTGCTCTCCAGCCTGAACCTCTCAGCAATAATTAACTCTAATTATCTACTGTAGTGCACTTTATGGAATTTACACGGAGGGAAACAGTGATCAGTTCTCTTACAGAAATGCCAGCACAAATTTAAGAGGCAATTTTAGGAAGCAGTTAGGACTGATTTTGAATCAGTACTCCATTTGTGATTATACCTCTGCATTTGCTTAGCACGAAAAAAATTAAAAAGACACCGAAATAGATTAAAGGCACTTGACCTTCTGAATAAGCAGCCTTACAAGAAGACTTCCTCCAATTCTTTGTAACTTCAGCTCACCATTCATTTCTACATATCTCAAATCTTTGACTACTCACTGGAAATTCTGATTTGACTTCAGCACCATTTCCATCCTCACCACTGCACAGAGGAGGTGTGATAAGCTGTCAGACCACTTTGCCCTGCTTGTGGTGCTCATCACATCAGCACACTGAGTGTGAACAGCAACCACAGAGCCCAGGGCTGAGGTTTTCCTGAACAACTGATCCTGGGAGATGAGATTAAAGCGCAGGTGTTTGTGACACAGAGATGTGAAGCACAGGCTCCACTGGTACATCACCAGCCACTGTCAGCAACTGACTCTTCTGGACCTTTGCCCTTCAGCAACACCAAAGGAAAACTCTTTTGACAGTCAGGCATTTTAAACAGGAAAGCACTTGTTTGGATGGTTTCCTTGGAAAAAAAACCTACAAATCTTCACTGTGTTTTTTCAGATGTCCCACAGGGTGCTCCTGCGCTTGGGAAAGCCACCAGTCAATATCCAAAAATCCACTGCAATATCCTTGCAACCTAATTGATACAAGCCTCCTTTATAGTGGCATTCCTAAAGAAAATGTCCTGAGACAACAGTTAATGCACAGACACTCTGTGGCTACTGCCTGTTGAGCTGAGTAATTTATTTTCCTGTTCCTTTCTACTCCCCTGCCTGTCTCCATATTTATGGTGTTTTTTCTTAAATCCAGCTCCACTTTTTGGCATTATGCTCACAGTAAATACAAAAGCGAAGATCAATAGTTCACTCCCTCTGCCACTACAAGATTTTGCTTCCAGTGTTTCCCTGTTTGGTTCTATCTGGAGCAAAGGTAACTGCCCAAATGATTTGACAACTTCCATGGAGTGCTGGAAGTTGTTACACACACCACACCCTTCGATGGATCAGTGGTGCTGCTCCAGGCTACAGCAAATCCCCATTTTATTAACTTTAATATGTGCTCCTTCACCCAGTGTGCAAAGCAAATTCACATCCAAAAATTACCCACAGTCAGAGGAAAGGTGTTGCACAAGCCGACGAGAAGCCTGTGCCTGTAGGACCATTTTAGATCCTCTGGAACACCTGAACAGGGCTGGCAGGTCAACCTGGAGCCTTCTGGGATGGCAGCAATGCCCAGGTGGGATATCCTGAGGCACCTAAAATGGTGCTCAATACACAGATTTAGACAACTGAGCCACACCCACCACAAAAAACCCTGCTCCTGAGCCACCACCAGCCTCATTACCTCGACCCGTTAACCTGGTTGGGGTTACACTCCATCTTGATGGTGACTCTGGCCGGGGGCTGTGACAACCAGTCCTGCTGGGGGACACGCGGGCTCATCTTTGAGGTCTGCCCATATTCACTGGAGGAGGAGGCCGTCATCTCTGTCTTGGCGAGGTGGGGTGATCCGTAGGCGCACTCGAACAGGGACTGGTCTTCGCTCACCACCGATAACGCTTCCTGCAAACCAGAGAAGGGTCAGTGCAGCCTCGTGTCAGGGCAGCCACCACAGCGTTCCCCGAGGAAAAAGGGCCTGTCCATCCCACAGGGAGGTGAACGGCCTCGTTAGTTTTCAGCGCACATGACAAGGGAACCTCTGCCTGGACAGACCCTGCCCACAGCAGATGCACAAACACACGCTACCCAACACTTGGGAACAGCGACCAGCAGCCGGGAGGGAGGAGAGGGCAGGATGGGCAGCAAAGCTCGGGTCTGTGGGGTCTCAGTAGTGATGCAGAGGGTGAGATCTGCTGCACGCAGCAAAAATTGCTGCCCCTGAGAGGAGCAACTGAAAGCCAGGCCCTGCTGACCCACTGGGATCCCCCTGTCCTTCCTCAGGCACCCAGGCCAAGTCCTTTCTGGACCAGAAGCCAAGATACCTGGGCACAACCTCCAATCCAGGGACACCATGCCCACCAGCCACCTCCCTCCCTCTCATGGCAACTCCTCCTGGTGGAAATCCTACTCTGGAGCTGTGGGAAGGGCTTCCCACCCTCTTCAAGGCAGCATCGAGGGCAGCAGGTCCCATGAGCTCCCTCAGTGGTGCGACATCTGTCTGAAGGCCAGACAGACACCAGAGGAAGGGACAGTCACCCTCTATCCCCACTGCCAAGCATTCCTGCTGGCACCAATTCCTTCCCTGTGCTATCTGGAGTTGAGTCTTGTGAGCGAGGCAGTGCCTGGGCCAGGCTCGGGATGGTGCTGTGGCTACACCATCCATCAGAAAATGTGGGAAGAGCTGAAGCTCCTGAAGGGACACATCCCACCTGAGATGAGGCTCCCCAGCCACGAGAGCAGGTCTAGGCTGCCACACTCCTGCTGCTCTTCAGCAGTGCACAGACCCGGGGGCACCCTCCAAAAGCAGAATTCCGAGGAAATTCCCCCTCTCCAGGGGTCACTTAGGGTGGACAAGGTGCATAAGGGTGCAAATTTAAGGACTGGAAGGAGAGTTTTTAAGGACTGCTCAGGGAGGTTTGGAGTCCCCACCCCTGGAGGTGTCCCAGGAGGGCCTGGAGGTGGCACTCAGTGCTCTGGGCTGGGGACAAGGTGGGCATCGGGCACAGCTGGGCCTGGCTGGGCTGGGAGGGCTTTTCCAACCTCAGTGACTCTGTGGAAGGACTGTACCCCACTGTGTGACTCCATCCTGCCATCCCACCCCGTGGCACGGAATGGATGGAGCAGGGGTGCAGCCCAGCACCTCCTCCCTGCCACTGTGGGGACAATGCCCAGCTCTGGGCGGGCCAGGAGGCTCCGTGTGAGCCCAGGGGCCACCAGCAGCAGAGGGGGAGGCCGGGCCAGCTGGCCACGGCTGCGAGTGTGGGGGCCAAGGAGCGGGGAGTGGGGGGAATCCTGCGCCAGACTCGGGGCAGGGAGCTCCGTGAGGCAGCGTGTGTGGGCTGTGCTCCTGCCAGATCTGCTGCTGACGGCCAGAACCGCGTGGTCCTGACAGCAGAGGAGAAGGGAGAGGGAAAAGAGATGGGAGTTCTCCGGCTCTGGGAGGGTGGGTGGCTGGCTGCAGGCTCCCATCCTCCCTGGCTGCTGGAGGAGGCCTTTGCCAAGCTCCAGCAGTCACACGCTGCCCTAAAAATCGGTGTTTGTTCATTTTAAGGCCCGTGGACTCCATCCTTGTGGGTTTCTTTCAACTTCAGGTTATTCTGTGATTCTACATTTCTCCTTTTATCCACCTGGTTTGTGAGCCCTTGGGGGGCACTCTGTTAATATTCACAGTTTGCTGTACAACTGCAAAGGTGGGAACATCACTTTTGGCTTCTTACTGCTCGTGAAAAATGAGATCACCCCTAAATCTCGGGGCTTGGGGGGTGGGATCTCAGGCCCTCCAAGTGCCCTGACACTCATGATGGAATCACTGAGTTCAGGCAGTGACTGCACCTTTTTACTGCTGATTTTCAGATGTCATTTGAGTGCAAAGATCACCACTAGGCCCAGTGACTCCCCAGTCACCACCCTTCCTTCTGTGTTCTGCACACTCTCCCACCACCCTGCACCCAGCCACCTTTGCCTCTTGGTTCTGTGAGACAAAAAGGATTCCAGAATAACGCCTCCCCTTTTTGTCATGCCTCTCATGCCAGAAACCTTTGCTGCTGGTGGTCTGAAGCTTTTCTGATCAGCTTTTTCTTGGAAAACATGCAGATCAAGGAGGCTTGTGGGGAGATGGCTGCTGGTCCCTTGCTCCCCAAAGATTCTTCCCTGGCTACACTGAGAGACAGCAGGGAACTTGCTGTGCTTGGATAGTAAAGTAGCAGGGATCATGTAACAAGAACTAAAGAAAGAAAATATCACACTGGAAGGAACAACAAGAGTTCTTTCTCAGCAGTCCATGAGGGTTTTTCAGGAAAAAAAAAACAAACCCAAAATTAAATATATTTATGCCCAAACACAGCCTGGCCAGATGATCACAATGCATCCCATGCCTGACACTACTGAATGCACAGTTCCTCTTTTGTGCCCCAATCCATGAGATAAAAACATGTAACAAAATGTTAATCTTGGAAGAGTTAGCTGCAGTAAATACACTAAAGTGTGAATTATACAGGAGAAAGCTGATACAGATTGCAAATAAAGCAGAGTGTTATTCTGCTTTGTAAACCATTGACTACTGGACCTTTTCAAAACAGGCATCCAGCACTATATAATGGATTTATTTCTCATCCTCTCCCACAGAAGGGAAACAAAGCACATTTTCCTGGCTCCTATTAAAGATAACTCCACCTAATGTAAGTTAATTTATGGATATTTAAAGTAAGTATAAATATAAACAACAAGAAAAAAAGGGGTTTCTATTTATTAACATTACTAATGACAACAAACACTGCTTGTACTATGGATGCTTATTATGATGCTTATTATGCTGCCTAATATTATGTTGCCTATCATATCCCCTAAAGAGGGAAAGAACAAACATTTAAACTTCCTGAGGAGCACAGCAAAGGCTGGAAATGTGAACCCAGTTACCTAGGGCTGTGTGAGTATCTACAACTATGGACACAAAACAAGACAAACATAAATGATCCCAGGAGACGGACTTAAACTTCACGTTTTGGAGGAAAATTCATGGACAAAGCAAGCTGAGCCTGGGTTTAGCTCTGGTTTAACAGCACTCATCTGTACTCCATCCCGCTGGTTATCAGTTAGTGCTCGCTGACAGGTCTGGGAAGGCTCTGGAGGAATAGCTGAGCTCCTGCCAGCTTTGTGTGCTGTGGGTCGGGCCCTTTGGGGAG
Source organism: Platysteira castanea (assembly GCA_013397175.1). NCBI lineage: Eukaryota > Metazoa > Chordata > Aves > Passeriformes > Platysteira > Platysteira castanea. The sequence continues at coordinate 529,614 of VYXC01024357.1, forward strand.
GCTCATTAATGTGTGCTCCACAACACCGAGTCAGAGACCCTCTGATATTTTACCCTCCCCAGTCCTGGCTGGCCTGTCTGGAAGGACAGCAGGACAAAAGCTGCACTGGCCATCGAAGCCTTTGCAAAATGTTGAGGGGTCAGCACAACTGAAGAAAATGGCCCAAGCTGGAATCAGCCTTACGTCCTCTTCAACTTCTTCTTCCTCTCAGTGATCTTAAATCAGAGAATCCCAGAATGGTTCGGGTTGGAAGGGACCTTAAAGCCCATCCAGTGCCACGCCTGCCATGGCAGGGACACCTCCCACTGTCCCAGGCTGCTCCCAGCCCCAGTGTCCAGCCTGGCCTTGGGCACTGCCAGGGATCCAGGGGCAGTCACAGCTGCTCTGGGCACCCTGGGCCAGGGCCTGCCCACCCTCCCAGGGAACAATTCCTGCCCAAGATCCCATCCAGCCCTGCTCTCTGGCACTGGGAAGCCATTCCCTGGCTCCTGGCCCTGCAGCCCTCGTCCCCAGTCCCTCTGCAGCTCTCCTGGAGCCCCTTTAGGCCCTGGAAGGGGCTCTGAGCTCTCTCTCAAGTGAGTATCCCCAGCTGTCCCAGCCTGGCTCCAGAGCAGAGGGGCTCCAGCCCTGGGATCAACTCAGGCCACTCACAAGGTGAGGATTTCTGGCCCAGGCTTTTCTGAATCCACTGGCCTTGCAAGACCCAGGGATGCTGAACAACCAGAACTCAACCAACCTGACAAAACCTCCCGTGAAGTTCGTCCTGGGGAAAAGCATGGAAATAGCACCCAGGAAGAGGAAGCATTTCTCAGCTATTCAGGAATGTCTGACAAGGGGCATAGCTTGGTATGCCCAAACCGTGAGCTGTGAAAGGAAGGCTCCAACAGCAAACTGCTGTCCTGGAACAGCTGACAGAAAGCAGTGTGGGTTATCTCATTCCTAAATACAGGGACTTAAAAAATCTGTATTGCGTTATAATTGCAAATGCAAGCTCCTGGACCAAATCTAATACAAAAATTGTCAGAACTCACCATCATGAAAAAATAGCAGCATGGTCTGGCCACATATAAATGTAAACAAAGCTATTAATACTGACAATGTTTGGCAAGGCTTCATTACATATGGATGCCAGTTCTATTCCTAGTAAATGCTTTTCATTACTCATTTACGTGTTAATCTCTTTTTCTCATCCATATTAATGCTGTCTCTGGAGCAGTTTGGCAACATCAAGCCGTAAGTGGGATAAAGCAATGTAAACATTAATAATTATTACAAAATAGCTGCATTACAGGCTTCGTTCAGTTTTGCAAAGGTTTGTACCTTTGTGACAATAATTTTAGCAGTGAATGGGGTCATCTTCCTGGATTTCACACTATGTAGCATGTTCTCATGACATCTCAGAAATGAAGCCTTTAATTTCTGGTAATCCATGTCTGGAGTAAAAGGATATGAAGAAAGGAACACATGGAGCTTAAAGCAGAAGGTGGGAAAAGTCTTTCATGGAAATCTGTGAAGCAGAGCTGTTGGTATCTGAAGTCAATATTGAACACAAATTTCCTTTATTTCATCTTCCTCTCTCCACATATTTCCTCTCATGACATCACAGCAAAAAAAAAAAACCGTAACAAAACCCAAACAAACCTGTGTTCCTTCATTATATTCCTTTTATATTTTAATGGCTTGTACTATGCCAAACCCGGCTTCTCCCTTGGACTTTCTGTACTAATGATAAAAGAACAAAACGATTTCTCTATTTGGTTTTGACTTACACTTCACTGATAAGTTTTAAAAAAGAAAAAGAATAACAGACTGACAAATCTGTAGAACAATAGGTACAGCAACGCCTTTAAAGTAGGCATAAAGTCATTAGGACAAAGGTGTTTACTTAATCAAATGCAAGATTACTTGGCCTAGAAGCATGAAGTTACAGGAAATGTGATTGAAGTAGTTCCCATCATGAGAAGCACATGCAAGCTGCCCTCTCCTTTAAATGCAATGTCAGGAACTAAGGACAAAGACTTTTTTTTTCCCTAAAGTTTGGTCAAACTTAAGAAATGGCTACTCAAGACAATAAGGTGTGTGGTTGTGCAGCAGACTTTGCTTGCGCTGAGGGATACTGGGGAGTGAACACAGCAGCAGGATTTTAAAGTACTTTGGAAGCCACTCTAACTCGGGTTTTAAACTGTGAACTGGTTTTTGTTTTTCATGAGCAATGGTTTTAAACTGAAGGAGGGCACGTTTATATTATATTTTAGGGAGAATCCTTGGCTGTGAGGGTGGGGAGGCCCTGGCCCAGGGTGCCCAGAGCAGCTGTGGCTGCCCCTGGATCCCTGGAAGTGTCCAAAGCCAGGTTGGACATTGGGGCTTGGGCAAGAACTCTACTGAGGAGGATGAATGAGGGGACACAAACACAAACCCTTGCAGTACACTGAGATGCTACAGAAATAAAATGCATTTTTTGCTTGTTCAGACAACATTCCCACACTCCCAAAAGGACCTGTTACCCTTGGCTTGCAACAACACTGCAATAAAGAACTTGTAATTAACACTGCCATGTGCATTGTGTTTATATCCTCTTTTTTTTTGACACCAGTTTTATAATATTTCTCCTCATCGATGTAAACACATTTAACTTCTTCTCTAATCTGATTTCATGATAATAAATAGATAAGCACAAGCTTTGACCTCCCCACAGCCACAATCTATTCAGACATGGGCTGTTTCTTATCACTTCTCAGATGTCTACAGTTGGTCAGAAAAACCCTTCTGTTCTAAAAAGAATTCTGACATACTGCAACTTATTTTCCTTCTAAATTAGACCAAAAGCTGTTATACGAAAACTTTCACCAAACTGTTTATTATGAGGATTAATTGTAACACACCAGCGTGTGTTTTGCAGATGTTAAAACTTTCTAACAAAGAGTCACATTTGGAGAGGAGCTGCGTTTTCTGAGGGAAGATTGTTCTCATTAAGGCCGTGCAATTAGCCCCCTAAGTGTTTCCATGCTTTAGTGCTCTGGGTATCCCTTGTATACCTGATAACATTTGTTGTTGAAGCTTTGTAAATGGAATTACAGCTGTCACTGAAAGACAGGTGAGAGTGTGAAGGGGAGCACACAGCAGACAGGATTTGACCAAATCACTCTTCTTTGCTTGCTGCTCTTCTACCTATCCTCCCTCAGACTGCATCTTCTGATGCTCTAGGAAGCTGCTCATCTGGAGAGAAAGCCTGATTTCAAACAGGCCAGGAATGTCATTTCCAGGCTGGAACAGAGAGCACGGGGAGGCTGGACACCAGAACCTCCCCGAGCAGCGGGAACTCTTCCAGCCTGAGACTCTGCTCACGTCTGCAGCAGGCAGCCCTGCACAAGGAAACAAGCTGGGGTTGAACTGCTTAAAGAGCCTAAATTTGCAGCCCTGCTCCAAAGCCAAGCCTTTGAGCCTTGGATTCATTGCATCCAGCAGCAACCGGGTGAAACAAAAGGCAAATGACTGATGTTTTAGCCTTGCTGTAGCTTATTAATCATGATGCTTGTACAAGTCTCTGCTGACCACTTGCAGAAGAAGGATATTCAATATGGTGTGGGGAACATGCTGGAAAAGGTTACTGCTTAAAATGCAGTCACCTGAGTCAGGAATTGCAACACACATCTGGAATATGTTTTCCTTCTAAATCTCCGAGTCTTGGATTCATTAGATCAGACAAAAACCCACATATTATATTCATGAGGAGAGTTCAGGAACAACAAAAAGCCTTGGCAAGTACAAGATAGGAAAGACAGATGTTGTCCTCACCTCCACCCATGAGAATGTGATTGCCAGCTCAGCCAACATCCTCCACCTACTTTCAGGGAGCACTTGGAGCGTCCCTGTTAATCCAAACACAGGCCCGGTGCTGCCACTTATCAGCTCTCCTCACCTCTTGCTGAGAAAAATACAAGGATGTTTGGAGCCCCACTTGAAAAAAGGAATAATCAAGCATCCATCAAATTGATGTTATGAAATTGCAGGCTGGATTCATTTCTGGGAAACGGCAGCAGATGTTTGAGGCCTGATCCTGCAGCCCTCTTTGCATAACTCTGGCTTCACCGGTAACGTGAGCAGAGGCCTCATGGCTAAGCTCGAAGGCTTACTATTTTGTGTCTTAATGAGCAAATTCTGAAATACTATAAATTCAAATGCAGACCCTGGTGCCTTATCACAATTTCTAATAAACTGTCATTCCTGAAATGTCAGCAAACCAGAAGGTAATATCTGCAGCATGAGCCATTCAACTCCACGTCTCCAAGTGCTTTAGAAAATAAAAAAATCACCATTCTGTTATTGCAGATGGTCAAACTTTGGTCAGAATTACTAAAAATCGGTCTTAGAAAACGTATTTCCCTCATGCCAAGCTGCGTGCTGTATTTGGGACTTCACATTTCACACTTTAAAATTATCACATGGTTCAAAGTAACTTCCAGAGCAGGCACAGACACCTGATTTGAAGAGTTGCCATTTCACAATCAAATATTTCACCTGCAGCTTTTATCTGACAGAAAATTGCAAAGAAGCAGTTTAATCCCAAGCCAAAATTTAATAAAGGGAAGTAGGAAACTCTCTTATACATGTCACAGAGATGGAAACTTCCACCCTGCACCTGTTTCAACCATCTCCACACCTGAGTGGGCCTCAAGCTGCTTGGGAGCAGCTCTGCCCATGCACAACCACCAAAGAACTGCACCAGGCTCCTGAGTGAAAGTGGACCTCAAAATTCTCCTCCTGCACGAGCAAAGTGCTGGAAAATTACTGAAACACTGAGGCAACACCAGGTTTTATCAGCTGCACCATGAGCTGAACGAAGAGGGTGCAGGGTTGGAGCAGCACAATGATCAGAATATGTATTCCTGAATGATTATGTCAACCTTAAACCACCAGGGCTGGAAACAATACAAATATATCCTGCAGATTGTATATTGTATACAATATATTGCATTTTTAAAAGAAACTGTAGCTTTGTTGCTTATTTTAGCACTTCCATCCATGGAAAGAGCTCGAGCAGTGAAGTTTGAATGACTATTTTTTTCTCAGTACAATAGACTTTTCTTCCTTTTCATCTTGAGAGTATTGTCAATTATGAACTTTGAAAGCTTGGAGTTTTTCGCTCCTTCGTGCTTGGCTGTTAACTTCTAGGCCCTCAAAATGCCTAGAAAACTGGAAAAACTTGGATGTGGAACTCTTTAATTTCTATCTCAGCCCAGGGCTAGCCTGTTGCTGCTACCTTGCTTTTCTAGTACAGGACTGTATCAATCTGAAGGAGCAGCCACCCTTCTACTTTGTTAAAAAATACAAATATCTGAGTGTTTTTTCAGCAACCATTCCAGCAAAAATTTGTTTGGCAAAGCAGGTTGCAGGTTTGTGAAGCGGCCCAGAGCCCGGCAGGAAGGGAACTGAGGATGCACACAACACCTGCTAGGAACTAAGAGATCAACATGATATTGGGAAAGAACCTTGGGAAAGAGTCTTGGGACCAAAACAGTGCCCAAAAGAAGGCACTGATCCCATTCCAGACCATCAATCTTACCCATTTTTTGTCCCCTTTTAAAATCCTTTGCATCTTGGGCAGCCCCAGCAGCTCAGCTGGGGTTTCTTCAAGAGTTACTGTGTGTTAATTAGAGTTAGTCTCCTGTCCTGAATTAAAGGCTTCTCCTGTACACAGTAACTACCCTCAATAATTACTGCGAAAATTTTTAACGTGGTTTTTTTAGCCTTACTCAAAAGATTTGTGCAGTGTTACGGTAACACTTGCAACTCTTTTCCCTAGCATCTATGGAAAACTACAAGATTATACATTACATTTATAATTTGTTCTACTACATTCAATATTTGTTCACTGTGGTGGGTTGACCCACCATGGATATATTTTATATATAATTACATACTCCTATTTTATATATGTAATACATATATATACACACATATTTATATAGACACACTCAAGTATGTGAACACATGCACATTTTTAGAGAATCCCAACACATGCGTATTTTTAGAGAATAGCACCCTCCACCTCTGAGCAAATTTTTAAGTAAAAATAACTCAGGCATTAAAATACCTTTCTCTAAAACATAGCAGGTACCAAGGACAATCTCATCAGCAAAGTGCTTAGAAACGTATGGGAAGGAATGAAGAGACCTTTACAGCCACTGCACTGAGGAAACCTGAAAAAAACGCATCCAAGTGAGCTTCCTTTCCAGTGAAGCTTAGTTTTTTAGGAATGCCTGACAGCATTAGGGAAATAACACTTGGATGGAGGCCACGAGCTGAGCTCCTCGGTGACCCATGGCTTCCCTGCAGGGTCTGTGTGTGGTGTTTGTGCACGTGCACACACCAGGCTGAGCGTGGCTGTGTCACGAGGGGGTCACTCACCTTCCTGCTGGAGAGCCCAGGCTTACGGGGCACTCTTAGCTCCAAATATTCCCCACCCCAAGGAAATCACAGGAAAACAAAAGGGGGGTGATGCCTTAGGTTTTAATTTCTATATTTTTCACATCCTGTACTGCCCAGTGTGTAACTCTGAAGTTTCTTGTAGCTCAGTAGCTGCTCTCTTAGGCCAGACANGCAGTGTCTGCTGGGTGTATGACCAAGTCCAACCAGCAGCACGCCGGCAAATCTCAGAGGATCCCGTGTTCACCTTCACATGTACTTAAAACTCTCACTTTCCTATTTAGACAGCACTGAGCACATTCAACTCTTATGAGTCTCCTTCGCCTGAAAACTTTGGCAAATGCTGCTCGAGCCCTCTTTATTTGTATTGATATTTTTATTCACTTCCAAGTGTATTTTGTCTTGATGTAATTGTTCCCTGGGAGGGTGGGCAGGCCCTGGCCCAGGGTGCCCAGAGCAGCTGTGGCTGCCCCTGGAGCCCTGGCAGTGCCCAAGGCCAGGCTGGACACTGGGGCTGGGAGCAGCCTGGGACAGTGGGAGGTGTCCCTGCCATGGCAGGGGGTGGGAACAAGATGATTTTTAAGGTCCCTTCCAACCCAAACCGTTCTGTGATTCTATAATTCTATGTATTTTACTGACTTCTCCACATTAGACAACTGGAATTAAACCACAAATTTCTGTTGCTTTTAAAAATTTTACTCCGTCAACAGCGCTCTCCATTTTCGCACAGTGTTGGAGCAGAAAATCTTCTGTTTACGTTATTCTCCCTTCCTTATCCTCAGACACCTTTTATTCTGGAGCTCCCATGTATACATTGCATATATACATGTGTAGTACTGCATGCCTCTCACGGTATTCCCCATCTCAGGAGCATATGGAATATTGCTCAGATGGGTAATCCTTCTAAATTCAGAATGAACTTTCCAAATATGCCCACTGTGTACGTAAAATATGACTTCCTGCCACGATAACCTTTGTGGTGTATAGCCCAGCATACTTTCCTATAATTGTTTATAATGAATATCTTGATTCATACTTCTGCACACATTATTTTAGTCATCTGCCACAAAACATGACTAATGAAATTAAGACGGAGTTGAATGTCACAGCATTAAGTAATTTCTTTGGGTGCAAAGACTCACACAGGAGAGAGTTTAGTGAAACAGCAATAAAGTGCCTTTTTTATTTCAGGACATTTAATTTACTCTGCTGAAGCAGTATAAAGTAAGGATAGTGTTGTTTTAGCTCAAGCATTAACTACAATCAGTCCAAGAGACTGATACTGTTCTCAATATATTGCCAATGGATCAGAAAAAAATGTTGTTTCATACCTATGACAGGCAAAGGTTGGAGTAAACATTCTTTGTTAGTCTCCAAATAAACCAAAACAGAACCATCCCAACAAGAAACCCTCACACACACACAAAACAAATTGCTTTGTGACAGTATAAAAAGGATCTAAACCCATTTACACCTGGGCTTTTGCTTTTAAACGAAGTTCTTACTACTTAATTTAAGGAATGTCTTTCTAAATAAAATCTTCAATCCAAAATCACAAAATGTAAACAATTACTTCAGAAAAAAATTCCACTGTTTCATTCTTTGTCCTTTTTTTAAGAGATTTGCCTGACAAATTTAACCTTTATCTTCCATCTCAAACCATTCTATGATTCTATGAGCTTGTGGCTCTGTGAATCTCACATGCAGCAGAAACAGGTTGTGGCCCATTTTTAATTTTACACGTGAAGAAGAAAAGGAAAATGCACGTGGCAACATCTTTGATGTGGTGGCAAGAAAAATGCAGCTTTTCCCTGTGGCAATGTTTCTTCCAGAAGAGTGATTACCTAAGTTATCAGTCAAAAACCAGGCCCTGCAGCTCTGACATTGCCTGGTTTTTGCAACAGCACCAACATCAGCTCCAGAAGGACAAAAAAGATCAGCTGCTGCCACTGGTGAGAAGTGAACTGAGAACATCAATGCAAATGAAGAGAATCTCCTGTCCACAGTGGTGAGGTCTGCATTTACCACAGCAATAGAAACCTCGAAGATGGTTTTCCCCACACCTCACTAAGAAGTGTCTAATAAACACTGCTACAAGAAAGGAAGCTGGGTGGATGGAAAGCTCAAGATATGCTAAAAGGTAATATTTTTATTTCCTTTTCTTTGGGCTGAATTGACAAATGACCCCCAAAAGGTCTTCACATACTGTAACCCAGGCCTTCCAACACACAGGAGAGGTAGAGAGGTCTGCAGGCTGTTTCTCTTTTATTGTTTCCCCAAACAAACCCATTTCCTACAAGCTGTTCCCATATCTTTCGTGCCACGTCCAGGTTCCCAGAAAAACAGTAGGAAAACAAAGTGTGAACTCCAAACAAGCCATTTCCCCAGAACAATGTGCCATACCAAGGAGAGAGAGGGAGATAAAGGGGAGGAGGGCTGGGGGAAGGCGGGGAAGAGCGGGAGGGAGGCAGAGGAGCTGCTGTGATGCTGCCAAGGGACCTAGAGAAAAAAGGAAGGAGGAACTTCTAGAAGTCACAGAGGGGAAGAGTTGTGAGTTGTGTAACTGTAAATATGCAACAGGCAGGTTGCCAACTATTTCAAAGGATTTGAGGTTTCAAAATCGCCGAGGAGGCTTAACTGATTTGCGCTCTGGGTCTGGAGCTTCCAAGAACACCTTTGCATGTCTGAGAGCCAGAAACTGCCCCATCTTTTTATAGACTCCTCAAGCCATACTTGGTCAGCATTTCAAGCGGAACCAGTAAGGAATGTAAACAGACACCATTTATGCTTCCCTGCAATCTAATAAAATGAAAGCATGGCCTAAATAAAGCAAAATGATAGATGTTGTTCGGTAAGAAGGGAAAACCAGATGAGCTTGTTCCTTTAGTTCCTGGCTGACCTGGGCAATTTCCATTGCTCCTGCTATTCAGCAGACCAAGAAAACCTATGCACCGAGCTCCCACAGGCATAAAACCCACTCACTGAGACACGTGTGATAAAAGAAAATGATAAATGTTACCATGACAGGTTAAAATCCTGTTCCTGTATTTGAAGGAATAAAAGTAAGGAAGGCACAAATCATTTCAGCCTTTCTCTCCATGAGGATTATTCAAGTAAGAAAAAAACTTGTGCAGAATGAACGCCATTGGAATGCTCTTCCCCAAACTGTGCCCTGGGCTGATCCCGCAGCCTGGGCAGCAGGGAAGGGATTGGGGTTGTGCCCCTGTGCCCCTGTGCCCAGGTGAGAGCCCACCTGCAGAGCTGCCCCAGCCCTGGGGCCCAGCACAGGGAGGACGTGGAGCTGCTGGAGAGAGGCCAGAGGAAGTCATGAAGTTAATCCCAGGGTTGGAGCCCCTCTGCTCTGGAGCCAGGCTGGAAGAGCTGGGGGTGTTCACCTGGAGAAGAGAAGGCTCCAGGGAGAGCTCAGAGCCCCTTCCAGAGCCTAAAGGGGCTCCAGGAGAGCTGCAGAGGGACTTTTGATGAGGATATGTAGTGATAGGACAAAGGAGAATGGCTTTAAACTGAAAGAGGGCAAAGTTAGATGGGATCTTGGGAAGAAATTCCTCCCTGGGAGGGTGGGCAGGCCCTGGCCCAGGGTGCCCAGAGCAGCTGTGGCTGCCCCTGGATCCCTGGCAGTGCCCAAGGCCAGGCTGGACACTGGGGCTGGGAGCAGCCTGGGACAGTGGGAGGTGCCCCTGCCCATGGCAGGAGGTGGAACTGGATGATCTTTAAAGTTCCTTCCACCCCAAACTATTCCATGAACCCATGAAATCAAGAATCTGACCAGCTTTGAAATCTTTGGGTAGGGAGACACAGCTTCAGTAATGAAAGAGAAAAATGCTGTTCCTTTATTTTTTTCTGTTGATAAAAGATGCAAGCCCACAGAAGCTGCAGTCAGTGCCATGAAAACCCAAACACAACCATTTTTCAGAGAGACCTGGCATTACCATGAAAGGTGCACTCTGCAGACACGGAGATGTGGGGCAACACTCGTGTCACAATGGGCTGACTTCCTACTGTGGAATCTACTTAAACTGTCATAATTCTGCAGCAAAAAGGACCTTTCCAGTGCCTCAAAAGTATTTACTACTTACTAAACACGATTTTATGCAGTGCTAAATGCAAGAAGTAAATGGACTCTGCTGTCTTGAGCACAGAACTAAGGCAAAAGATCAAAGAGACCTTGTCAGAAAATGCTTGTAGCTAACGCAGAAGAGACATGAGCTGAGGGAAATAGATACAAAGCACAAGTTAAATGCAAAGTATGACCAGTGTGACTGTCACAGTTGTGCCAGAGGTTTTGTCAATTTCGTTGTCCAGAAAATAATAAATAATGAAAGGCTACTGTGCATGACAGGCAAGAAGTGGAATGAAGGTGAAGAGAAAAGTCTGAAGAAAAGGGAAGGAAAAGCAGTGGTTTGGGTTGGAAGGGATCTTAAAGATCATCCATTCCAACCCCCTACTGTGGGCAGGGACACCTCCCACTGTCCCAGGCTGCTCCAAGCCCCATCCAACCTGGCCTTGGGCACTTCCAGGGATCCAGGGGCAGCCACAGCTGCTCTGGGCAAACTCTGCTCTCTTGACAGCAGGAACGAGGGGTTTTTGTCTTTTATTTTCCCTCTGAGAGCTTGGCAGCCTGAAGATTGGACTTTGACCAAGAGAAGTCGTTTGCTTCTATTAATACATCACCCAGCTCACCTGGAACACATCCTGGTAGTGAGACTTTTGTAGCTGGGGGGTGATTGATACATTGGCAGGGCAAGGAGTTAATGATGATGCACATGGAGGTATCCAGTTTCGGGTATCAGAGAATCCCAGAATGGTTTGGGTTGAAAAGGACCTTAAAGATCATCCAGTGCCACCCCTGCCATGGCAGGGACACCTCCCACTGTCCCAGGCTGCTCCCAGCCCCAGTGTCCAGCCTGGCCTTGGGCACTGCCAGGGATCCAGGGGCAGCCACAGCTGCTCTGGGCACCCTGGGCCAGGGCCTGCCCACCCTGCCAGGGAACAATTCCTGCCCAAGATCCCATGTAACCCCACTCTCTCGTCCGTTCGAAGCCATTCCCCCCTTCCCTGTCACCCCATCCCTTGTAAAGAGTCCCTCTCCATCTTTCTTGTTGGTATCCATGTCTGAACTGGGCATCTGTTCAAAGCATCGGTTTCTCAAGACTGTAAATTTTCGGCCAGCCAAGAACAGATGGTTGAGAATTTCACACACTAATTTTACCAAAACAATTAGCAAAACTCATTTTGCTCCATCAGAGTTAACAGAGTTTCCTTAGAAACACCTAACTGGTTTTATCAGGAGAACTTTGACTCTTCAGAACGTCTTTTAAATATATAAAAGCTTTTTTATAAGATACTTCCAGTGAGACTGAAATCTAAAACAGATCTTTAGAAACTGACTCTTTTGTAAGAATATGGAAAACAGATCTAAAGCTTCAGTAAAACTTTTTGCTTCCTCATGTTGAGTATTTCATCACTGACCAGGCGTGTTTTAAAGCTGTTTATGACCCTCTGAAGCTTCAGGCTTCACACACAACTGTGGAGAAAATGTTTGCTAGAAATGATTAGAATTCCTGCCACATCTTCTTGTATTCTACTCTTTCTACAGATAGGTTTTGTATGCTGAGTACATCAAATATTGTAGTGGTGACATGTACAAAGGATATTTTGAAGTCAGTTATTTGAAAAAAATAGTTCTTATTTATTTCAAAGCACAGAGTTCCTAATTCTGTATTTCTAGGAACATCTCTCAGGATATTGTTCTAATTTTTACAGTATTTTTGAGGTGTCAGTGAAATCATCAATCCTTGCAACGAAAACCACACTGCTCATTTAAAAACCTGGCAGCTAAAAATTCTGCATTCCAAATTTATCTTTTCTATGACCACGTCTATTGCCATAAATAGAACTTTTTGCAAATAAGAACTAAGAGCATCTAATTAATAGATATTTCTCAAAGCACCAGAACAACTTCAGCATTAACTGAGCTTAGAGGCAGCCCATGCAATTTTAGCAGCTGAGCAGAATAATGTCCCATTCCAAGTCAGATGAAAAGCTCTTAAAGGCTATTAATGAAAATTCTGTGGGAAATAGAAAAGCTCTAAAATCACAGTAAAAGTATCTGAGATGGGAACGTGAAAATAAACCAGCTGTTTCTGAAAATACAGAGTGATTTTTTTCACATCACGGTGAGGATCTGTGCATGTAACTGAAAATTCTGTCTCCCAGTCCCCTGCCAGAGTCAGCACCCACCACATGGAATTACAGAAGCCAAAATGTCCCATCCAGCAACAACAGGAGTAAACAACAGGCTGCTGATTATACATTTGGGACTGGTTTCCTCTCTTATTTTCATTATTCAGAGGGAAAGATTTTCCCACATGAGCGAAGTCGTGTTAAAAACATTTCAGCAAGACTTGAATTTGCCGAGTTGGGTGAAGTCTGTTTCTGCTGGAAAGGGGTGGAAGAGGGTTGTGTGAAGATCATGGAATCATGGAATGGTTGGGGTTGGAAGGGACCTTAAAGCCCATCCAGTGCCACCCCTGCCATGGCAGGGACACCTCCCACTGTCCCAGGCTGCTCCCAGCCCCAGTGTCCAGCCTGGCCTTGGGCACTGCCACGGATCCAGGAGCAGCCACAGCTGCTCTGGGCACCCTGGGCCAGGGCCTGCCCACCCTCCCAGGGAACAATTCCTGCCCAAGATCCCACCCAGCCCCACTCTTGTCAGTTTGGAGCCATTCCCTGTGTCCGTCCCTCCAGGCCCTTGTGAAAAGTCCCTCTCCAAGACAGACAAACAGTGCAAAACCAGCTCTGTCCTCCAGAAACCTGTGTTTACAAGCTGAGGGCAACTGAAGATTAAATAAAGCAAAGAAATTGCAATCTGAATGAAAAAGAAACAGAGGAAGAGATGAAGCAGTGCAGAATGAGATCTAAGAAATCTGGTGAAGAAAAGACCAATAATGATTAAAACCAGGCTGAACTCTGTGACATCAGAGGGTTCTGCTGGTGGCTGGAGCTCTGGGAAAGAGTGGAATTCAACAGTCAGCCAGTGAATCCGAGAAACTGGGGGGCAACTGAGACAATATTTTGCATAACACTTCTTTGTTTGCAAATCAAGATTCTTTTTGGAAGTTTGGGCCTCTGCTCTCCTTTGCTTGGCCACCTTCTCATTTATTTAAACAAGCCTGGTGATTGTAAACGGTGTCTGAAAAAGAGAAGATTACAGTTTATACTCACTGCCATAAAAATTCAGACTATAATGATGTTGTTTTTCTTTTCTGACAGGGCCTCTCCTATATGAAGCTGACAGCTTCAAAAAAAATTGAAAGCGTTGTCCTTCTTAGGACACTTTGTGACTCGAAGAACTTCCTCAACAGGTTTTGTTTTCCCACCTTTCACTTTGGTTTGGTTTTTTAGCAGCACTGACAGGCACTGATAATTCTTGCTTCAGTTGTTCATGGAGTAGTGGGAAAATTATTTAAAATCAAATTTTAAGTTGAGTTCCTCCTCCTTCTGAGCATCTAGCTTTAGCGTCTTTATCAAGCTTAGGAATTTCATTTTCAGCATCATCCCAATCCTACATAACTAGGATTCCAAAAGAGTTAATTCTGAGGATTTATCAAACTTCCTTTTTAACAATGGTGACTGCCAACTTTCATGATCTTAATGAACCTTAGGTTCCTCTGAACCTTAATTCTAGAGTCAGCTAAAAAGACTGTTGGTTTTCATTTTCAGTAAAAGATTTGTGAATGAGAAAGCAGATAAGACCAACAATACATATATATTATTCCCTGAAATTCCATGATTTTTAAGGTCATGTCCTTGTGAATTCTGAATATTTTTACTGAAACAAAATTTAATTCTTTATTATCACCTTAATTTCAATGTCACATCCCACTGCTTTCTACCTCCACCTCAAGACTTTCATATAAAACTTTTTGCAACATTTTAACTCATCTTCTTATTCAACCTTCTGAATTTCTCCTCTTTTCACTGAGGAAAGGAACCGAGAATTCGGAGGGGAAAAGAAGGAAAGTCATGCCTTGGGGCTCACAGACAGCCCACTTAATGTTGAGCCTTCTAAAGCAACCTAGAGCCCCCTTAACTGATCCTCTGCAGTGTCATAAAAGCCTTCAAGCCCCCTAAATTGCAGTATTTGAAGAGAAAATTTCTATGAATGTATGGAGAGATGCATTATCTTTACCTGTGATTATATAATCCCAATTCTGTGATGCAAAATTTGAATATTTTCAGATTTTTTTAAAAAATGAGCTGAAGCTTTTGGCAGTTACTACACAGCAAGTACATTTCTCCAAGAGGTTAAACTGCCAGCTTCATTTCTTAACACCTTCAGAAATAAGATTTAAACTGATGACAAGAAACCACCTGAGTCCCAGGTTAGAAACCAGAAACATGACCAGAAAGTTTCGAAGTCAGGCCTTGGAAAAAAAAGTACTTAAACCCAATGTGTTTTGGGTCTATATCTTGGCTTTTAAGATAAAGTTTTTAGAACTAGAGACTTTTGTCAGTGAACACCGAAGACCCCAAGTGTTCATATAATTCAAGAAATTGCCCCTTAATTGCTAAATATCACAGGAGTCCCAATAAAAATGGTGAGAGCTGGTGAGAACTGCATCCTCCAAGATGAGACTGACAGAGATCGAGGCCAAACAAAACCTCTGCGAAAGAGGAAAACAGGACTGTGAAGGCCCAAGCTCGGAAGAGAAACATACTTGGAACTGAATTTGGTCTGGTGTGGGTTATAAAAGGTTACATTAAGTATGTGATGAAGGTGTGGAGAAAAAGAAGTGAATCTGAAGACGGGGAAGAAGGGAGACCTTGTGGCTCTGCACAAGTCCCTGACAGGAGGGGGCTCAGGGGGGGGCGGGCTCTGCTGCCAGGGAACAGGGACAGGAGGAGAGGGAACGACCTCAGGCTGGGCCAGGGGAGGCTGGGCTTGGACACCAGGAGCAATTTCCTGCTGGCAAGGGAGCTCAGGCCTTGGCAGGGGCTGCCCAGGGAGGTTTGGAGTGCCCATCCCTGGAGGTGTGCCAGGAGTGCCTGGAGGTGGCACTCAGAGCTCTGGGCTGGGGACAAGGTGGGCATTGGGCACAAGTTGGACTTGGTTGTTTTGGAGTCGTTTTCCAACCTCAGTGATTCTGTGATTCTGTAAGATCTCACATTCACGCTGATTGAAAAGGATCCGGGCACTACTCCAGAAAGAAAATTCACACAGAATGAGTTTAAAGTCAGTAATTCACAGGTACATTTTATAGATTGTGCTTTAGCTCAGAATATTTCCAACACCAATTTAAATGATTTTTTTTTTTTTAAAGATGTTACAGTTGTCAAACCTGCAACCCACTTGCCCAGCAAACGGCTTTGGAATTCATAGTTGATTTTGAATGTCCGGATCTAAAGCTTCCCATTCTAAATGAGAAAACCAAATCATCATAGAATCATGGAATCATTTGGGTTGAAAGGGATCTTAAAGCCCATCCAGTGCCCCCCCTGCCATGGGCAGGGACACCTCCCACTGTCCCAGGCTGCTCCCAGCCCCAGTGTCCAGCCTGGCCTTGGGCACTGCCAGGGATCCAGGGGCAGCCTTGCATTAAAGATTCCATTATTTTGCTAAACAAAACCTTTCCTTGGGGAAAAAAAAAAGAGATGCCCACTTTCAATTTCCTTTCCTTTTTCCAGAAAGGTGGTATTGACAAGGAGAGGATTTCTCACATCAGGTAAGCGTCGTAACAACAATTCCCAAATGCGTGCAAGCTTCCATCTTCAAGAATCCATCTGAACTCTCACTGAGCACAGACAGCAGGAACTCTCAACTCGATCAGCATTTTGAAAAACAAGACCCTTACTCAAGGCTCTAAGCAGAGATTTAACAACCTCTTAGGGACTCTCTTCTTTTAAAAACCATTCAGCCTGGCCCATTTAAAAACTTTCTACTAAACTTACCTCCTTTGGCATAAAGCACCAGTGATTTAGATGGCATTGTAAAGATTTACTACGCACTTTTCCTATCTTATTAGAACCAGTAATGGAATTCACTCTCTTGAATTGCTTTGGCTCTGGATGCACTGTGCTGAAGAGGACGACATCCAGAGGTTACATTCCTGTCTACCTTTCATTTCAGCCCTGTAACTGGAGCAAGTAAACTTCCTTAAACCCTGTGGATTCTAAATCACAGGAAAATGCATTTTTAATCTCGCTACTATGAGAAACCCTAAGAATTCAGCAGTAAAGTTATTAGACTACTTGATGATTAAAAGGTAATTTAAAAAAGTAAATTAAGAAATTGTCAGAAGTTTGTAGATAGATGTTTCTTAACCAAACTTGCTTTTTATATAATTTGTCAGCTTTGTTGCATGTTTATGAAACAAATTAAAAATAAACCATCCAGTGAATGCCGTGCAGCCCACGACCCTCCCCAGAGCTGATTTCTTGGCTGGGACGACCCAGCCTGACTCAAAGTTCACAGAAGTCAGTGGAGAGACTCAGCACCATCGACAGGATGGAGCTGATCCCAAGCCAGGACAGGAAACACGGAGGAAACATCAGAGCTACCCTGTTTGTTGCCTTGAATATTTGTTTAGTGTTTTGGAATTTACTGACTAAAGCTGCGTGGAAGAAGCCTGGCAGCCAGAGCCTTCTGCCAAGTTGTGTTATTTTCGTTGTATCAGAACTCCTGAAATAAACCCAAAAAGTCCAGTGAGACTTTGGTGTTCGTGCTGCAGCCTCCTTGAACTCAGCCCATCCAAATGCTCAGGATGAGCCTGGACTGGCAGAGCTGCTGCAGCCTTGGCTAGAAAGGCAATATTGTGCTAGGAACATGATGTGCCTGGTTCTCCTCTCTCTTTACATCCATCTCACACCTCTGTAGCCCACTGGGTACAGTGCATCCAGCTCTGGATTACCCCAGTGTGGAAGAAGTGGAAAATTCAACAGGTTTGCTTAGAGCCCAAGAAATCCAAACCTCCCAAAGTTTGGATTTCTGTGAGTGGTCACCATGATTTATTTCCTCTCATTTAAGCATGAACTGAAGGCCTCGTCCATCAATCAGCTGGACAGAAGCATCTCAGGTTCCACATACCACCAGGGGTGCTTTGCTGGCTAAAAATTTCACCAAAAATACACCTTTGGACCTAAAAAAACACATCCAAAGAGAAGAGGAGGGACACGAAAAAGGAGCCTACGCGTTTGTGTCCACGAGGAGGGTTAACACGAACGCTCCTGATTGTTTCTGTTGTTTATGAATCTCGACCTTCAGAAGAGCTCTGAAATGTGCTGTCTCCTAAAGATGTTCCCCGCCGATATGACACACACTCTGCATTGTTTCACTGCTCGCAGGCATTAATATCCCAGAGGTAACCCACCCTTCTCTTAACGGCTAGTGACAGGTCCAATGGCTGAGCAAAAATCAGTTGGAGGAAAGGGAAGTCTTGTCGGAAACGAGATTAATCTTGTAACGAGTGTTCAGCCCTGATAACCCATCTGTGCAGAGAACTGCTTTAACTGGAGAGCAATTAACCTTCACCTGACAAGCTCTGTCCAACCGTTATAAACAACATTAAAGGCACAGGATCCCCCTCGTTTCCCCCCCTTTACATAGACTAAACAATCGGATTCTGAATTCCATGAAAACAGCAGAGGTAACGATGCCTCGATGACAAATCGCAGGGAAATTTTTTAAAAGGTAATGCCTGCGTGGAAATGATGTGAAAAATGTCTCTGGCCACCACTTTAGTGAGCTGATCTGATTAGTAAAAACCAAGTTTTGAGCGCTTTTGAGGGAATACCTGACGCATGAGGAAAGCTGATGTGAGCACGCCAAAAATTAACAATAATAAAAATTTATGTGAGCAGATAAGAGCTGACTAAACCACGTCTGAGGAACACTGCTTTCAGGACAAAGTGTGCATTTCCCCAGCACCCCTGTGAGCCCAAAGCCAAGGGGCAACTTCCTAGAGCTTCTTCACCCACGGCCTGGGGAAAGCCACTTGTCATAACCAACTTCCAGCGTGCAGAACCCTCTGCAGGATCTGGGGTTTGGGGTCAGGTGCCCACAGGAGCAGCCCTCCCGTCCCACAGCCAAGGGAACTCCAAGGGATGGGATCACCACGGTCTCTGGAGGGGCCTGTGAATCCAGCCTCAGATTCCCAGGCTGCAAATCCAGCCTCAGATTCCCAGCCTCAGTGAACCCAACTGGATTCTCAGGCCCCAGACACAGAGCACAACACAAATTCAGCAGCCTGAGGAGATAAGTGAATGTGGGATACTCTTCCCAGGCAAAAAGGTGGGATATGTATGAAGCCATAACAGCAAAGGACTTCTCAATTCTGCAGGGAAAGGCCGAGACATCCATCTCAGTCACTGTGGCAGAAACCTGGAATGACTGCAGAGGAATTATGGGCAAAACAACACAGAAATTTTAGGCTGAACTCCTGAATAACTTGGGCAAAAGCCTAGGCCCAGTCAAGCCATACTGTTGACTTCATTTTGGCCAGTTTCACTCCAGGTTTCATAAATCCTCACTGATCCTGTTCATGTGCCTGAAACAAATTACCCTGAAGTTACGATTAGCAGCGGAGGTTTTCTGTCTTTATTTCCTTTCCCTTTGCTCTGAGTTTCTCTTTTTCCTTAGCAGAGGTTCAAACACACAGGTTACTCATGGTTTTATTTCCCTGCAGAGTGAGGCAAAACTTCTGTTTCAGTCATTTTTGTTGTAGAGAGTGCTGTGGATTGCAAAAAATGGCCATGAATCTCCAAGATCTCCAGAACATGCCCTGAACTATTTGTTGGAGAAGGCCACCTCAAGTGCTGCTGAAATGTATATTTTACTTGGAGATGTATGGAAATAAGGAAAGGATTCAGGCAGCACGGAGTTGGAGGAAGGATGCTTATTTTTCATTCGACAGAATACAGTGGATTTTCAAGCATCCTGATTATAAAATGCAGGGGGGCACTTTTCCCACCACTGCAGAGAAAAACTCTGGCATTTCATAGCCCAGGATAACAGCACTGGTTTGAAATTTATTACAGCAACAGATGCACTTTACTGGTGCTCGAGTGTTTAAATATTGACAGGTAGAGCATTACCTTTACATGAAACAAGAAGGGCTTGGATCTTCTCAGTGAATTAGATATTAACAGATAGGAAGTTCCTATTGAAAGCATTTCCTGTATTGGTAGTCCCTGATTTTGGCAGCTTATCTGGGTAGGAAATGAACGCAGGAAGTATCTGTCTACAGACCCTTTATCATCAAGGTAATTGCTGTGGCAGCATTTTGCTGTTTACCAAGGTAATAAACAGAGAGTCTAAAAAAAGATGTTTTTCAGCTCTGAAGAACGAGGTTTAAAAACACTCCTGCAGTTATGCAAAACCTTCCACATAGAATTAACGTGCTGCTGCTCGCTGTAATGAGCATTTTCAGTCTCCTGTGGCTTTTTTCTCCACTTGTGGCACTGTGTCTGTGCCTGCCCCTCTCTCAGCCCTGTTAAATCAGGCAGGTAGCTTTAAAGAGCCCTGCCCCTTCCCGAAAACAGATCCACCCCTTCCTGCAGGTATTTGCATAAAGCCAGGCCCTGTCATCTGCTGGCAGCCCACACCTTTGACCAAGCCTCTCCCAGGGTGACAAGGCTACGCCAGCCTGGGGACACCACTTCCCACCCATGGCTGGAGATACACACTCCACATAACACGCATTGCAAGGGGAACACATCACATCCTAGGCATTCCTTCTGCTCCATGTTCCCAAAAGAGCATTTCCCTTGTCCACTCTGAGTCCCTCAGTCCCGCCCTTAAAAATATAAATCACTATTGCTCATCATTCTTTTTTAACTTTTAATGTTCAATGACATTTTAGGACAATAATTGTCAATTTATCCATTTTCCTTTGAAACAAATTCGACAATGATAATTATCAGAAGTGGTAATCACTGGTTCACACACAGCAGTTATTAAAAACAATCATGAATATTATTTATTAACCACTAATATCCCCTTCCTGAAAGAAAAGTCCCATCTTTCTCTGTGCCTAGTAAAAATTGGTAACCCAGTGCCTAAGGATGCATTCCGAGGAGAAAGGTAACGTTTGCAACCCAAATCTCACCAGATTTCCTAAAACTTCTCCCTCTGGTCATCGTTATAAATCATTTACAGGATTATGCAGTCCTTTTAAGGGAGCAGGAATAAATTGAGGGACACAGCATTATCCAGCCTCGGGCAGGCTTGGTTACACCACTTAAAACACCCCCTCCAACCACAAACACACATCTATTCTTTAAGGAAAGGACTGATGCCTTTTTCATGTAAGTGCTTCAAAGTTCTCCTACCTTTGCTGTTGTTTTCAATGCAAAAATTTCTTCTGTAATACACAAATATATTCAACTATATACATATATATATATATGGACAGCAGGGTGGCTGTATAGTGAGCTATCCAAAGAAATTCATTTTTCAAAGATGGATCTGATAAAAATCACGTTGCAGTCAAGGAATTGGTTACCCTGACAAGGTTTGGCACTGCGCTTGATATTTTCTACTCTGTCACCCTTATTTTGCTAAAACTCATAATACACGTGATACAAAACCAAATTTTCTTTTTTTTCTGATTCTCTAAGCAATTCTCTTGATTTAGAAACTTGCATTATAAAGGCTACTTCTTCCTGAGTAAAGAGCATTATATATTTTTATTGAATTATAAAGCGTCACTTGGAAAATAAATATCTTTTTTTGGCATTCATATTTTGCAAAACTACTTCTGTGTTTATCTTTCAGCGAGTCATTCTCCAAGAGCACTTGTTTCTTCTAACATTATTTCTGAAAGGCCTTTTGTAACATGGGGAACTCGCTGAAAAACATTTTGTTAAGGGATAATGTAGTTCTTGTTCAGGAAAAACAAACAAACCAACAAACTCAGACAGCCAAACATATGCATTTTCCAGCTGTTGTTCCTTGCCTGGGGACTTAATTCTAGAAAGCAAAATCCTTATATTTCACTACGTTTTGGCATATGAAGACACAAACCAAATTGAATTAAATGACTGCTGATTAAAAGCAAAAGAAAACAACACAAAAATCTCCCCC